>SNQJ01S0041944.1:7664-28915 GCA_010110895.2 Picea sitchensis
ATATTCCACAGAAAAAAAGTGTAATTTTATTTATCCAAAGAGAACCAAATTACATTTTGTAGGTGCTTTAAGCACAACCTAAACATGAGAATAAACTTAGGTCAGAAATAAAAGCCGAAAAAGGTCGATGAGCTGGTTGATAAGTCACATAAAAGTAAGTGGAAAAAAGGAGCTAAGAAAAAACATGAAAGAACCAAAATTAAGACCAGAGGAATGCACAAAATTCCACCACAGAGAAGCACGTCGGAAGAGTAGTCCCAAGAAAATGACCCTGGAGACAATATG
The DNA here is from genome assembly GCA_010110895.2 of Picea sitchensis. NCBI lineage: Eukaryota > Viridiplantae > Streptophyta > Pinopsida > Pinales > Pinaceae > Picea > Picea sitchensis. Next base: position 7,950 of record SNQJ01S0041944.1, read on the forward strand.
GACCAGGTCAAAGCAATATGTAGCTCCCACATCCATTGGGCATACATAAAACCTTGAACAAACCAGCACTGGAGACTAGATGGACCAGCTTAGAGCGGTATGAAGCTCCCCTATCATTGGGCATACATCAAACCCTGAACATACCAACACAACCAAAGAGAGGAACTGCAACATGGTGTGAGAAGACCCCCAAAAATAACCTGCCAAGAGTAGGAAGCAAAATGAACCCCAGTGCAGGACGAACCAAATCAGAGCGACATACATATATCTCTAAAAAGAGAGGATCCAAAACTTTGAACTCATGTTGCAAAAGATCTGAAACTGGGCACCAGAACAAATGCAACCAAACCCACAGAGAAGAGGGTATGTATTTGATCATAAACGAACTTGTAACTTTAGAGGGAGAACAAGGCTAAATCAAGAAAACCCTCCAAAGGAGAGGGCCACCCATAAAGAGAACCAACGGTGAAAAGTGGTTGTAGAGCAGAAGATCCACATGGAAAAAGACTTCCAGAAACCCTAGACGACATAAGACAGGTCGACCATATCAGACCAAAACGCTCCAAGATAGATCAACAAACGGAGCCACCTCGCAGCATCAACATCGTTCTTGGCAATGAGAGCCAAGAACGAAAAAAAGAACCTCAAATTCGGGAAATAAATTTGATCTGTGAAAAATAGGATATCTGAGGCGAGAACACTCCCTGCTGAATAGAATCCAAAATAATAGCACCTGAGACAAGAAGCAAAGCCACCCAGTAAAGAAGCCCACCGAAAATAAGAATGCAAAACACAACCCCTAATCCAAGCACATAATGGGCGATTTGTGAGAACATCACCAGATCTAAGGAGAGGGCAAGCTCCACACCCATCCCATACTCACAAAAGAAGAGTCCATGTGCATTAGAAACAAAACGACAAGTAGAAGAACCACTGATGACCAATCAGAAGCAGGACGATCCATACAAGATACACAAAGATTTCGCGAGCGCATGAACAAAGGGGAGAACACCTACCATCCTCGTACTCGAGCACTAGACAAGAAACAAAAAAATCCATGGAGACGAATGCAGAAGAAGCAACGAGAAAATGAACCCGCAACTAAGGTTTCCCCTAAACATTCTGTGAAATCTAAAATTTAAATCTAAAATATAAATATATATATATATATATATATATATATAATTTTCATATTTTGTTTTTATAAAATTAACATATTTATTTCAAATTCTTTTTTATCTATTATTTTCCGTATTTCATCTTTCAAAACTATTACAATTTTACTTTACTTGTGTAAAATAGTATCACTCAATCTTCTTAAATCCTTGTATTCATATTAAATACATCATACTATCTTTATTCATAGGTAAATAAAATTACTCCCATTTTATTATTTTCCAGCAATATATTATTCAATTTTTCAATATATAAATGAATTTGATGAGATCGAACTTACTTGATAGACTTATTATGAAATAATGTTATATTTCTTATTTTATATATTAAGCCTAATTTAATTTTTGAAAACTTGTAATATTCATTGTAAATAATTAAAATTACTAAGAATAATTAAATTCATAATAAAAACAACATCAATTATATAGTGACTTTATTTTCATTATGTCACTGACATATTTAAAGAATATCTTTACATTATTTTCTTAATTTCTCAAAATCCATTTGTAAAAGTCTGTTCTTTCGGTACACATCTATCTAATTTTCTCCAAAGTATCATTTTTTATTTATTTAGTTTTTATTTAGTTTTTAATTTATATTATTGGGATTTTGATACCAATATTAATCCTTAACATGTTTCTTCTTAATTTTATGTTTCAAAACAACCTCAATTTATAACTATATTCATATATCGATTTTATAACTATAATTTTCTCCACCCTATGCTAAAATCCCTATATCCATGTTTATAACTAAATTATACTAATTGAACTTAATTTAAATAGTTGTAAGATGAAATTATTTATCATGCTCACCTACTAAAATCTCTATATCCATATTTATAAATAAATTATGTTAATTGAATTTAATCTAAATATTTGTAAAATGGAACAATTTATCATGCTCACCTAAATTTTATTCTTGTAAGTGCCCTACAAAAATTCATGATGTATATCTTGTTATAAAATTATTATTATTATTATTATTTGTAAACAAAAATGTATATTACCTTTCCATAGTAGAAAAAATATGTGTCCAAATATACATGATAGCAATCCAGTTGTTCTTCCACCGTAGTGGAAACCATAACGCATGGGCATGACAATTGTTCACAGTTCCAAAGCTTAAATAAAAAATGACAATTGTCGACATACAAACAAGGGGACTTGCCACTTGTTCTTCCACTCTCGTGGAAACCATAATAGGCGGTGGACTGAGTGCCCTGACCACCTTTCAGACCTTAGCCTATCGAACCTGAACCAGAGACTAGCCTAGGAAAAATTTGCAAAAATTTAGCCATTAAACCAAAGAAAAACCTATGAGAATGTTATGCATGTGGCAAGCCTAGGCATCCATCTTGAGGGAGTCTGAAAGTGAAGCGATGACAACACATCAGGCAGTGACTCTTCTTGGGCTCGCTTGACAGGGAATCATACAGGGCATCAGGACGTTTGTTGAAGAAACTCTAGTGGTGTTGTCACTCAGCGAGGTCCCTTCTCATCTCAAAGATTAAAACCAGGTGGTCTTTTGTGAGTTTGTGGGATTCTGGAGTTGGCTGACTATGTTCCTATGTTCCTGGTTTTCCTCCAAAGTTGCAGCAACGAAGTCAAAGGCAACAATAGAGTCTGTGATGGGGTCTTCTTCCATGGAGGCAGCGAAATTGTGCCCCGAGTGGTCCTCGAAAGGTAAGGATTCTTCTTCCAGTATGCATCTTGTTGCAACTGAATCCTGAAATGGACTGGTGGTGCATGTGGGGGTCTAGTTCTCCAGGGTGGTTGAAGGAAGGAAAGGCAATAATTCTGCCCAATTGGGCTGAAATTATTCTTCCACCGGACATCCGCCTTGGAGACTCTTAGTGTCGGGAGGACAAGGCTCCTGATGAGCCTGCGCGAACCAATTTTTCCTAGAGAAACCTGGATGGTCCTCATCTAGAACTGGAACTCGAGAAACAAGTCTTAGGCCATGGTGAGGCCAAGGCTCTGAAGGTGCCTGCACAGACCAATTCTACCCCGAAGAGCCAGGATGGTCTCTACCTGGCGTGAGAGATATAGAGGCAAGCCTTGGGAGATTTTTTCGTCCAAACCTGACATAGTAAGTTGGTCCTCATTGAGGCTTGCCTCGTTCTCATGGCATGGATGCACAGGGCACCAGGCAAGCAGAAAAACCGAATGAGCAGGCTGAATCTCGAAGCAAAATTAACAAAATGATGTTGAGCTTTGGGCCCAAGTGCCCCATATAACATTTCTCGCATAGTTAAAATACTAGTAGGGAAGAGGAATTGATGGCTCTGGTAGCCATTAGTGCAGGTGTAATGGCCATCTCCAAAATCATACTGAAGCCGAGGAGCCGAGCATGAACTTCCATTAAGGACCGACACACTAAGGCTTGGCTCTTATGCACGAGAACCATCACGACTGGACATGGATGGAGGGTGGCAGTGGGGGGATTTAAATTCCCTCCTAATCGCCCCGTCCATTGAAGTGTGTGGCCCATGTGTCACTACATCTAGGGAAAATTATTAAAATTACAATTCGCATCTAATTATAAAATTTACTTCACTTAATGATATTAAAATACGAGTAACCAATTTATTGCATAATTCAAAAATAAAGGGTAATGTGGTAAGCATACATAATTTTTTGGATACACCGACCACACTTAGAGCGGGGGGGATGAATGAGTGTGGGGCTTTTTCCCCCAAAACTTCTCCTTCACAAAACTTATTAGTTAGCAATCACCATTTACTCATTACTTATTGTTGTCATTTATAACCAGTTAAATGTGAACATACATCAACAACATATATCATCAACATATCATCAATAAACCATCACCACAAGAAAGACAAAGAACACAAGATGTATGTACAATTTTTCTTTTTATTACAGACTACAATCCTTGGGTTTTTCAGCAACAACTGAATAGAGTACAACTCTACAAGAGCACTGACTCTATAATGCAAGACTCAGTTTACACCCTCAACACCAACTGAGATGAGGTAACAATTCTCAACCGATATCAATCTGTCAACAGGTACACAACCTGTTAGTAGTGCAACACACGTATGTACGTGCCCTACCAGTAGTACAACTCATGTATGTACATAGCCAGTCTGTACTAGAACCTGTGTATCACTTCTGAACTCTTAGGGTTTTCTCTTCAAGCTTAACTCAAATCCTATGCAACCTTCAATCACATTCTCTTATGTCTCTCACTGTCCAATCTGACCCATAACCAATCACAGCACATCCAAGCTCTCCAACAACTTACTCATTCTTCACAACCATACAATATGAATGCTACTCAATTATGTATAAGCAAACAACATACTATAACAATCATATCAGTACTGAATCATAATAGTGTTTATCACTCCATCAATAAACCACATCACAATAGACATACCAATAATGCCTTAAGCATTCACCATACAACAAGCAAGAGTATCCATCAAGAAAACAATGTAACCATACCATAATTTCTATGGCATATTTGAGCCCATAGAATGAAGATATGGAACCTTCTTCAGTCTTCAAGACCCTGTCATCAGGTCAACCACAAGTATTCATGACTTCATTGTCTATACGCGCCTTGTTCTCATTCATCCCACGTATGTACGTGCCCTGGCTCACTGCAGCCTGTGTATACCTCATAAACTAGGGTTTCTAAACTTCCGAAACTTTTTTCGTCAGGATCTCAGACTTGTCGAAACTTTAGTGCATCCATGAGATCTTCCATATCTCCTCTCTCTCAGAATAGATCTTCAATACAGAGATATACACAAGAGATACACAAAATATACAAGAGATATATTTCAGAAGAGACCCTAGCCTCTTATTTATACTCTCCAATTAGCTTCCTTAGAAGCATCTTCTAGGTCACTTAACCTATTTTCCTCATTTTTAGGGTTAACCACTTTCCATAATTAGAAAGTTCTCCATTTAAATATTCCTCCTTGACTTTGTCACTTTTCTTTACCATTTAAATAATAAATATTTTCTCATAGATCTTGTTTACTAACCAATAAAGAAAATCTTGGTTTTATTCTTCCTTTTCATGGACCATGGAAAGGAGGAACGTGTCAAGTATATGCTTGGGATTATGTTTTCCTTGGTTTGTTTTAGATGTACAATGCAATTTCAGTAGTAACATTTCATTACAACTAGAAAATGCAATCCAATGTTTGGGGTAGTAAAAGTGATCAGGGAGTGGTATCTCATATTATGGGATGGCACTTTCCACATAGTTCCATTACTATTAATAGATGGATTTATGACTTTCTATTGGCACAAGCCTCTCAAGTGATCCAATCTTATGGTTCTTCATTATTTGCATATGGTATTTTAATTTTAGGCTATCATTTTTCCATGGGACTTTAGTTGTAATGTTCTTATTCAACGATTGTGGGTAATAGTAAGAACTCATTGAATCTATCATTTGCGCCATACAAAAATTGAAGGTTTCTCTTGCTGTCTATCCTAGAGACTAGAGCATTGTACATGGATGTGTTGTAGGAGTAGCCCATTACCTTTTGGGTGGAATAGTCACAACATGGGCGTTTTTCCTGGAAATAATTATTGCAATAAGATAATGGCTAGGAGGATTTGAAAAGCATTATGGCATCAAGATTTCCAAAGTTCATCGAAGGCTTGGCCCAAGACTCAACTACTCACTATATTTGGTCTGGTATTGCGACTGCACATGAATTTGAGAGTCATGATGATATTACTAAAGAACAACATTATAATAAAAAAAATATTTCCACTTTGGTCAATTTGCAATAATATTTCCATGGATCTCTTGTAATTTGTTCCATGTGGCTTGGCAAGGCAATTTTGAAGCATGGGTATGATATCCCTTACATGAAAGAGCCATTTCTCATGCAATTTGAGATCCTCATTTTGGTCAACCAACTATATAATCCTTTACCAAAGGAGATGTTCCCAGTCCAATCAATATTACTTATTTTGGTGTTTATCAATGGTGGTATACAATCGACTTACACACTAACGAAGAATATTTATGTTTGAGATATTTTCTTGCTATTCTTTATGTACCATGTTTTCAATAGCGGGTATGTTACATATATAACCTAAGTGGATACCAAGTGGTTCGTGGTTCAAAGCAGTTGATTCTCATCTCCATCATCATTTGTTAGGACTCTTCTGAGTCGGTTCTCTACCTTTGACAATGAATTATGTTAGTATTCCTAAATCAATGGGAGGGCACATCAAATGGGATAATTTTTTGAATGTATTACTACATCCCCAAGGTTTAGGACCACTTTTCACATTTTAGTAGAATCTTTATGTTGAAAATGTGAATTCCAGTAGTCATTTATTTGGTACCTCCCGAGGGGCGGGAACTACTATCTAAGTCTTCACTGAGGATTCCATCCACAAACTCAAATTTTATGGTAGATTGATATCAACATTTAGTTATTACATTTATTTTTTCAATTGTCGATCATATATATAGAACCAACTTTGAGATTGGTCATATTATAAAAAATATTTTGGAGACACATGTTCCTCTAAAAATCCTATTAAAACATGTAAATAAGAGTTTTATAACAAAATTTTCTTCATTTTCAATAGACCTTGCGTTAATCTCTTTGAGGGTTATCACTTCTTTGGTACCTCAGCACATGTATTATTTACCTACTTATGTATTCATAACACAAAAGTTCACAACCAGGATGCTTTATATACTCATCATCAATACATTGCCAAACATTATATTATTTGAAAATAAGAATTTAATTTAGTTAGTGATGAGTCCCTACCATTGCTCCAACGTATTTGCTCAATTGTATCGACATTATTTGATTAAATTAAAATTTGAAAATGATATTTATGCTCCTGAAATAACCTATTGTTGTTATTTGATTAACACTCAAAAGTTACTTATTTGTGGATCCAAAAAACCAACAACCCAACCACACAAATTTGAATTAAATTAAATTAGTGAAAGTTGCATGGAAGCATATATTCACAGTTATGTAGGAATTTAGATTCGGTAAATGGAAAACATTGAATGAGGACGCATAGTGGCGGGTTTGTAAAGTAATACCAAAATTTGGTTAGCTTTGAAAAAGGAAATTATTGATTATCCACCAATAATTAAAAAAATATATATATTTAAAATATAAGAGATAGGAATTTGCATCATATCGTCTTCCTTTCAGTGTATTTGGTACTTCCTTTCAGTGTATTTGGATCATAATTATTCCTTGACAGATTTGGTATGAAATTTTTCATCTTCCCTGATGACTTCCATGTTTCAATACGGCACGTAATTCTACAACAACTTTTTTATAAAACGATAGTGACTCAGTTTAAGAAATGTGAAATGTGTATTGATTAAAATCCCTTTGGTACATGATCTGTATGTATATGGAAGGTGGCATCGAATGGGTTGCAGTTTCCACAAGTGTCGAATTCTTCTTAACATTATTAATGAACTTTTTTTAGACATTTAGGTACCGTTCATTATAGCTTTGCACATAAGTCCTTTTCTATAATTTATACTTGTAATTAGCATAGCTCAATGAGAACTCAGTGGTACTAGTACATCACCCAGTAAATCCTTGGAAGCTCCTATTTTATGATACAAGATAAATATCATTTATAATTATCTTGAACTTGAGATGTATAAAATAATAAAATAAAATAAAATTATTTTTATAATAATAATTTTATAAAATAATAAAATATAATTAAATAAGATTATACATGTTATACTTTTTACTTGTCAAACGAATTGGTTTGGGTTGGTTTCTTTCACAAACGATTGCAAGAAAGGAAAAGCACGACGAATATGTTGGCCACACAAACAATAATTGCTTTGTATGCTTTCGATAAATTGTCACAAGGCTTCAATATTTGGTGTTTTGGTCCTCAAGTTGCTCAATGATCAAAGACCATTGATGTAAACAACAGTAAAAGAATTGAATACACACCTCGATGCATCCCCAAAAGGGGCATACAATATTTTAATAATGGCCAATGAAATTAAGAAAATATGACCCAACTTATATTAAGAGTCTAATCTCCATTTCCAGGGGAAGGTATTGATTCAGTATATTCTGTTAATACCCTTCTGTATTACATTTGCTTAGTAAAGTAGATTAGACATAGGAAAAATAAATAAAATCGTAATGTTTAAATATGTGTTGTTAACAAAAATAATGGAGTATGTGAAGGAAACATGTATCACCATTTCCAGCATCAACAAGATGGAAACAACACGACAAAATGCTTGCGCCCACCATGGGGCTTGAACCCACGACCACAAGGTTAAGAGCCTTGCGCTCTACCCACTGAGCTAGACGGGCTCGATATGCAATTGGAGCGCTCAAATATGTTGCATCGATTCTTTTAAAAAGGATTTACACATCATCACGACCACCCGCGGTTATCTATCCATCATCCAGCTATGTATTAACGCCCTACTCTTTCTTTCTTTCACACATTCTCCAGGATCCCACCCACACAAATTTGAATTTTCTTTCTTTCTTAACCTGAATACAATTGGTGCACCTGATGGACTACCCAGCGCACAATCCTGTTGTAGTATAGTGGCGAGTATTCCCGCCTGTCACGCGGGTGACCCGGGTTGATCCCTGGCAACGGTGATACCTCTTTCCTTCCCCTTTGACCACACACATTCAGACATCACGATTTTGTCTGAACACAGAATTCGATAGATTATTGATGATTTCATGGGGATGTAGCTCAGATGGAAAAACGCTCTCTTAGCATGCGAGAGGTACAGGGATAGATACCCCGCATATCCATCATCAAACCCCACTCTGATTCGGTCTGGACTTCTATCTTGACAGTGTCTTCAATTAACTTTCAGAAATAAAAATAAAAACCACCATGGATCAAAATTTTTGTCATTAGTTAGTCGTCACAGAGTTATTAATTCGGTCAATTCAATTCATTCCTTTATCTGGATAGGAACAGAGGGAGTCGAGAAGACTCGCGTAGTTAATCCCACATGGGAAACGTGGAGTAATTTAGTTATATTGAATATAGAGATAGAAGGATGAGTAGAATATCACGGTGGCTAGTGATGATATTTAGCACGAAAGGGGGTACAAAAGTTCCCTCCAAAACTCAGTTAGATACAGACGCTGAATTGGTTGCATCTGAGTCCATAATCGTTTTTCTTAAGTTAAATTTTCCATTATCAATTAAATTTTATATTATTATGAGAGTCAATGCCTTCACCTAAAACTATTCTTCACAGTCGTAGTATAGTGGTGAGTATTCCCGCCTGTCACGCGGGTGACCCGGGTTCGATCTGCTGCAACGACGATTTTATATGTCCAGATGTTTCAATTATGAAGGAGTGGGTGGGTGACTATGGTCGCGTGGATAAGAAGTGTGGACGTTTCAATTATCAAATATGTGTCTAGTTTCAATTAATCGTTTCCATTAACCGTGAAGAATTTCAAAGGATTTGTGTTTCAAGAGCCTAAGGAAGTTGTGGAGGAGTTTGTGATATAGATCTGCACTCACAAATAGTTCTACATGAGCCAAAGGTTTTCTATATGGTTTGGTATAATTTTTTGGGAGGCCGATTCTTTTTCATTGAGAGTTTTCACTATTTTCGTAACCTATTATTTTAATTGTTTTGTTTTAAGGTTAAAGGTTGTCATTTCCTTGGCCTTATGGTTAGGGTTTTCACTATTTTGACAGTTGGTTGTAGTCACAACTGTGTAGCCATTGGTTTCTATAGAAAACCCATCAGTGCTGAGCCAAATCATTGGGATCTCCCAGACGCGCGATCACACGGTTCAAATACACCGTACTCAACCCCAAAATCTTCTCAAGGAAGCCAAGGAGGATTATGAATTTGAGCAGAAGGGAACTGTCACCACTACTTTCCATACCTATGATTTCTTGTATGTTCAAGGGCTTAACGATGAAGAATGAAACCATTCTCAAAGAAACAACTCCTTCTACTTTAATTTATCATGAAACTGTAATTTATAGCGTAATTTATTGCGGAATTTAGGTCTACTGCAATCCCCGGATAGGTTAGACATGCATGCGGGACATCCTGTTAATGAATTAGAGTAGTTCTAGTAGAGTAAATCAAAATTTGGCAAACACAATAGATGAACATGAGTTAGAAATTATTTTTAGTTTTAACATTGAGAATTATTGTTTTAGAACATAAAATATATTTACTTTTACATTAAGGAAGAGAAAGTTTGAGAACAAACTGGTCTTCTCTTTAAGTATTTTTTTTTTTTGAATGTCAGTATTAAAAACTAAAATGGTTTCTTTTATATGGATAGGTGGTTATTGGATCTCAACATTAAAAACTAATATGGTTTTATATGGTTTCTTTTATATGGTAGGTGGTTATTGGATCTCAACATTAAAAACTAATATGTTTTCATTTTATATGGATCAGTACAACCACCTTTTTGTTTCAAATTTAATACTAAAATGGTTTTTTTTATATGGGTAGGTGGTTATTTGATCTCAACATTAAAAATTAATATGTTTTCATTTTATATAGATAGGTATAACCACTCTTTTGTTTCAAATTTAATAACATATTGTTATAAGAGTGAGTTTTTTATATGGGTAGGTGGCTATTAGATATCAATAATAAAAACTAATATGTTTTCATTTTATAGAGTTTTTTTTGGATGAAAAATGTTCTCAAATAATTTGAATGCACTATAACATTTTGTATATACATTTTAAAAATATTTGAAGACCTAACATTTTTATATGAAATAATAATGCCACAGAAAATAAACAATTGATTTCAAGACTGAGACTGACATAGTAGAATAACTAATCAAACATGCTTTAAGGTGTTTGTAGTCAATAATCATTCATAAAGAAAAATGATTTAGGGTGTTTTAGCCAATAATAATTCATAAGTCCAATGACTAATCCTAAGTGCATTTGAAAGGAGATGGAGGGAGAGGGCACGAGAGAGGTTGGCTCGCTCTCATTCATCATAAGAATTATATGAGTAATTTAGGAGAAGAAAAAGTAATTTAGGGTAAGAAAAATAAAATAAAATTGATATATCTCATTCATCATAAGAATTATATGAGTAATTTAGGAGAAGAAAAAGTAATTTAGGGTAAGAAAAATAAAATAAAATTGATAGTTTCATATGACCATGCATCAAATTTTTATATCAATTATTATACTAGGTAGATTAGTAAAAATTGAATGTTTATAGTTTTTTATTATATATATATAATATTGATTTAGTAATCCATTAATTTATAATAATTTTATTAATTGTTATTGCATTAATTAATTAATAATAATGTTTTTATAACTTATTAATGTATTATGAATTAATGTATTAATCATCTTTGATAAATAATGTATCAATGTTTAATAATAATAATAATGTAGTACTACATAATGTATTATTACATTTATGTAATAATGTATTAATATTTTAATAATGTATTATTAGTTAGGGTTTCGTTTATTACTATTATATTTATATAATAATGTTTTATTAATGTATTATCTGAGTGGGTTTAATGGTTAAGAACTTGAGTTTCCTCTTAAGAGGTCACAAGTTCAAATCCAGAGGGGGGTAGGGTATGTATACCCCCGTAGACTTTACCATTACTTTAATAATGTATTATGAAAGACATTGCTTAAATTCAATGTATTACTCCTTAATTAATGTATTAATAGTGTTTTAATCTTTAATGTTTTAATGTTTTAATACTTTATTAACCTTTTAATGTATTAATACATCCGTAATGTATTTATTAATGAATTTAATAAATACAAATTTTATGCAATAATACAAATGAAACACTTAGTTAGATTTAAAAAAAAAATACTTCGCCAAAACTTCATTTTCTTAATGTGTTGAACACAAACCAACCTTGTCATGCAACAAACATGCCCAATGTTGCAATCTAATGAACAAAACCAGACATTACAACGTGACGGATATAGTAATGTTGCAATGTCTTGAACATAGTAACATCACATAGTGACGAGAATAGTTTAACGTCACAATCTAACAAACATAGTAACATTGCAATCTATTGAACATAGTAACGTCACAATGTAATGATAATAGCCATGTTTTCACAATATGGATAGTAACGTTGCAATGTGTCGAACATAAATAGATGTTACAATGTGTCACCCATTTCCCTGTTGTCGCAATGTGACAAACATTTCCTCACATTTCATGTGACGTACATATCCTGACATATCACAAACACTTCCAAATATCGGAATGTGTTGAACATAGTAACATTGCAATCTACTAAACATAGTAATGTCAGAATGTGACGAACATAGCCTTATCATCATGACGTGACAAACATAAAAAAAGCGTCCTAATGTGATGAACATAGCCCTATCATGGAAAACATAGTAATGTCACAATGGGATGAACATATACATATGTCCTAATGTGATGAACATAACCCTATCATTGCAATATGAAAAACAAAATTGGACGTTACAATGTCACCAACATATTAATGTTGCAATGTCTCGAACATAGTAACATCGCACAATGAAAAACATACTAACGTCACAATTTGACAAACATAGTAACGTTGCATTTCGTTGAACATAGTAACATCACAATGTGATGATAATAACCACATGGTCACAATATGGATAGCAATGTTCCAATGTGTCAAACATAAAGAGACGTCACAATGTTTCATACATCACCCTATCATCGCAATGTGATGAACTTTCCCTCACGTTACAATGCTATGCACATATCTCGATGTCTCAATGTGACAAACACTTCCAAACGTTGGAATGTGTTGAACATAGTAACGTTGCAATTTACTAAACATAGTAATGTTGCAATGTGATGAACATATCCCTGTCATCGCAATGCGACAAATATAAACAAACGTCGCACTGTGATGAATATAAACAAACGTCACAATGTGATGAATATAAACATACTTCAAAATGTGATGAACATAGCACTATTGTCACAATGTGTCGAACATAACCTTGTTGTCCCAAACATAGTAACGTCTCAAAGTGATGAAAATATACAAATGTCACAATGTGATGAACATAACACTATCATCGCAATGTGTCACACTTAAATTGATGCCACAATGTAACGAACATAAACTTGCCATTGCAAAGTGACTAACCTATACAAACGTTGCAATGTGATGAACATACCCCAGCCGTCACAATGTGCTGAACATAGTCGTGTTGCCACAAAGTGATAAACATATACAAACACCACAATCTGATGAACATGGCCCTCTCATCGTAGTGTGACAAACATAAATAGACATCATAATGTGGCAAACATATCCCTGTCATTGTAATCTCATGAGCATGTCCTCGTGTTACAATGTTACACACATATCCTAACATCGCATTTCGAAAAAAAATTCCAAACGTCACAATGGAACAAACACAACCCATTGTCACAATGTGATGTATAGAACCCAATGTGGTAATGTGAGAAACATAGACCAACATTGCGATGAGATGAACATTTCCCGACGTCGCAATGTGACGAACATAACCCACTGTGAGACTATGAGAAGCCTTTTCCAATGCCATAATGTGACAAATAAATACCCTTCATCATAATTTGATGACAAAAACCTTATGATCTCATGTGATGAACAAAATCTTATGTCACAATGTGAAAAAAAAAACTTGATGTCTCAATGTGACGAATAAACAATGATCAAGATTGCAATGTAGTAGTGCCATAGTAAACTATGGTTAAACATAATCAACTTGACCCAACATAATGATATCAACATGATCAAGGAAGGTCAGCCATGGGCATGGTCGACCATAATAAACCCCAATCAACCATAGTTAACCATGGCCATGGTCAACCACAACCAACCATGGTGAGGGACAACCACGATGAACCATAGTCAACCTTTCGTTCCCAAAGTCAACCAAGGTCCACCAAAATTAACCATGGTCATGGTCAACCATAAGAAACCATGGTCATTGTCAATTAATGTATGAATGTATCAGTACTTTAATAATGTATTTATTAAGGTATTGCTACTTTAATAATGTATTAGTACTTTATTAATGTGTTATTAACGTATTAATAATTTAATATGTTACATTATACATTAATGTATCAATACTTTATTAGTGTATTATTAATGTATTAATGTTTTAATAATGTATTTATTAAAAATGTATTAATGCATTAATTAATTAAATTAATACATTACATTAAAAATTATTTTATTAATATCGTTCATAATCATTACCATAACAAACAATGATCATAGTTAACCATGTGTTTAATAATGTATTACTTTATTAGTGTATTGATATTATGTAGTAATTAACTAATACATTACATTATTACTTTATTAATATTTTAATTTATACATTAGATTAAAATAATATATTTTTAATGTATTGATATTTTATTAATATTAAACTAAATACATTAACCTCAATGTGTTATTAATACACTAATAATGTATTAATGCACTAATTAACTAATACATTAAATTATTAATGTATTAAAACTTTAATTTATAGATTAGACATGTAATAAAGTATTGTTAATGCATTAATATTTAATAATATCTTACTAAATACATTAACATCAATGTATTAATGTTTTATTAATATATTACTTTATTAGTATATTAATATTTTATTAATGTATTAAAATTTAATAATATATTCTTTAATGGATTAAATGTATTTATTGATGTATTTAATACACTATTATTATATTACTTTATTAGTGTATTTATATTTTAACAATGTGTTCATTTATAATGTATTAATGTTTAAATTAATTATTACATTACATTATTAATAATAATGTATCAATCAATCAATTTATACTTTAATGTATTAATATATTATTAATGTATTAATAATTTAATATGTTTCTTTATACATTAATGTATTATTAATGTATTCTTATTAATACATTAGCATAGATTAGTATTATACATTATTAATGTATTATAATTAATACATTAGTATAAATTAATATTATTATTATTAATGCATTAATATTTTAGTAAAATCTTACTAAATACATTAACATTAATGTATTATTACTTTATTAATGTATTATTTTATTAGTATATTAATGTATTAAACTTTAATAATGTATTCTTTCATAGATTTAATGTATTTGTTGTTATATTTAATATATTATTAGTGTATTAATAATTTAACAATGTGTTAATTTATAATGCATTAATATATAAATTAATTAATACATTATATTATTAATGTATCAATCAATCAATTTATACTTTAATGTATTATTACATTATTAATGTATTAATAATTTAATAGGTTACATTATATATTAATATATTAATACTTTAATTTATACAAAAAAGTACATGCCTAAAGGGGTACCTCTTTAGGGCTAATAAAGACTCTCTTCTCACTGCTAGGGCTTTCAAGAGGAGGATCTGAAGCCTCCTCTCAAGGTCGCATCGCCTCAAGGTCGCACCGCCTCATGTCGCATCGCCTCCTTCTAACGGCTCAATAAGTTTGACCTTCTCGAACTTCGCCTTCTCACGGATAAAGTTGATTTTCTTTTTAGATATTAACTATTTTCATCATTTTTTTTTAATAATGTAATGTTATAGAATTCCAAGAAGATCAAGTTGCACTATTTATTTTTCTTAACCATTATTTTTTTCATTCTTGGACTTTTTTTTTTTTATATATTAGCTATTTTCATATTTTTTTCATTTAATGTTATAGAATTTGAATTTCAAGAAGATAAAAGTCACATTATTTATTTTTTCTCAACCAATTGTTAATAAAAAAGTGTTGTAAAATAAAATGAAATTTTGAAGTAATTGGTTTTGTGTATCAACACAAGTATGTTGAAACATAATTGAGAAGAGAATGTAATTTCAAGTAAATGTTTTTTTCAATATTTGTTTTGTTAATCTATTTTATTTTACATGTAGACTTTTTGGTCGTTTTTGACATAAGTTTTTAGAAAGCTTGTGTTTGGTAGAAGACTAATTCCTATTACCTTATTACTTTTAATACTTAAAAGTACCTAAAGCACTCCGAAAGCAGGAGAAATAGCTTTCAACACCAAAACAACTCTCGGTAGAGAAACACCTACCTATACCAAGGTGCCCCGGTGTAACTGTAAATGAAAGACAGAAAGGGTGTGTAAAGTGGTAAATTAAGTAATATAACCGTGTAAAAATAAGGAGTTGTACATGGGAAATTCCCCCGTGGATAGCATGGGAAATTAAGTCTTACATATATTTCATGAAAAATCTTACATATATTTCATGAAAATAAAGTTATAGTGAATTATGAATTTCATTAATGTGGTAATTAAAATATAATTACAAGAAAATAGTGTGAGTTCATAGTATTAGTAAATTATGAATATGTGGTAATTGAAACATACTTATAAAAAGATTTTTTTTAGTTTATAGCAAGTTTTCACAATTTTCAATAACTAAAAGTTCTAACCAATTTTTCACGATTTTCAATAGCTAAAAATTCTAACCAAAACTTCATCAATCTCAAAATTGAATATCAAAATTTCACTAAATGAGGTTTTTTTCATTAAACTAGAATTTAAATTGTTTCATTCAAGATTTATATGATAATTACTTCGTGGAAGATCATTCACTTGTATTGATCAGTGGTGGTACATAGATGGACTTTCTAACTCGATGGATTCTTCAATTAACTTATTATACTGTAAGAAATAAAAATAAAAACTGCCGTTAAATGAACTGTAGGAAATAAAAATAAAAACTACCGTGGATCAAGCTTTTTGTGTTAAGACTGGCGTAGTTAATCCGTCATCTTAATATAGAGAGAAAACATAGTTTAATGTATTTTCAGATATACCGTCGAAGTAATTCCATCTCAGTAATTAACTTTTCATCATCCTTGATAATCAGTCGTTGTAGTATATTGGTAAGTATTCCCGCCTGTCACGCGGGTGACCCGGGTTCGATCCCCGGCAACGGCGATGTATAAAATTTTGCCGTAATTTTAATCTATTTATGGCTAGAGAATAATATATATATATGTCTGCTTGCATTTAAAGTTAAGTTTACTGCGAACCCCAGACTCAGGTTCGATTCGCGGCGACAGCGTTGCTTGCATTTTAAGTTCTACAGTGGAAAGTTTACTGCGAACCCCAGACTCAGGTTCGATTCCCGACAGCTTTGCTTCTTTTTGGAGATCAAAGCTCACTCTGCTTTGGCCTCGACTTCTAAGTTGACTGTGTTTTCAATCACCTGCAAGAAATGGAATCCTCTCCCTTTTATTGGCTTTCAAAATAAAAAAAAAATAAGACCTACAGTGGATGAAGCTTTTTGTCGTTAGTTGTCAAAGAGTTATTAAGGAGACAGATTCAATTCATTCATTTATGTGAATAGGGATAACACCATGGCAAGTCGAGAAGAGTAACGTAGTTCCTCCCACATGTGTAGCGCGGAAGAATTCAGCTATATTAAAATATAGAGAGAAAACAGAAAAAAAAAACAGTCTAATGCATAGGTGAGCGGTGATGAGATTTAGCTGGAAAGAAGCTTCAAAGTTCCCACCTCTCACACGGGTTGTACAGGTTCGATCCTTAGCAACGTTATCTATTGGACAAAGACTATCCACCATGCAGCGGCCCTGGGCCCACCCATTGGTGTGCTGCTTCATGGTCCAATTATTGACAAGGACCTCATCAAGGCATGGCATGCATCCATACATCAGGTATTTTTTTTAAGTCTAATTTAATTTTTAAATTTTTTTAATAATGGTATTTTTTTTAAGTCTAATTTAATTTTTAATTTTTTTTAATAATCATTGTAAATAATTAAAATTAGGAAAAGTAATTAAATTCATAATAAAAATAACATCAATTATATAGTGACTTCATTTTCATTATATCACTAAGATATTGAAGAATATATTTACATTCCTTTTTTAATTTCTCAAAATCCATTTGTAAAAGTCTCTTCTTCCGGTACACATCTATTCAATTTTCTCCAAATATTTTAAGTATCATTTTTTTTAAATTTTATATTTGGTTTTTTTTTTTTTTCTTAATTTATACCATTGAAATGAAATGTTGATACCAATATTAATCCTTAACATACTTCTTCCTAATTTTACTTTTCAAAACCACCTTAATT
This sequence comes from Picea sitchensis, assembly GCA_010110895.2. NCBI lineage: Eukaryota > Viridiplantae > Streptophyta > Pinopsida > Pinales > Pinaceae > Picea > Picea sitchensis. The sequence goes on from SNQJ01S0041944.1 coordinate 26,278, forward strand.
TATAACTATATTCATATATCAATTTTATAATTATAATTTCCTCCACCCTGTGCTAAAATCCCTATATCCATGTTTATAACTAAATTATGCTAATTGAACTTAATCTAAATAATTTTGTAAAATGAACACTTTATCATGCTCACCTAAATTTTATTCTTGTAAGTGCGCTACTAAAATTCATATGTATATATTGTTATAAAATTATTAAAATAAAATAAATTGGTTACTCGGGTATTTATTTATTTATTTACTACATTACCTTTTAATCATAAAATTATTTTAATGATAATAAAATACGAGTAACCAATTTATTGCATAATTCAAACATAAAAGGTAATGTGGTAAGCATACATAAATTCCTTAGGAAATTACTTACACAAGATGAAGATGGAAACAATAGAGCTCCCACCACTCATTTCCACTACTAGCAACCAATTGGACAATCAAGTTTGGGGGTGACTGTCCTTCCAACCAACCCCTCAATGACCACAACTAAGATCCTTTGAACTCTCAATCAACAAATCTATGCTAGTGGTTCTCTTACCTAATGTTTGGTGGGACAATACAATCTTGAGGAGGCTAGAGTGTCTAATGCGAGAGTTGTGATGTCAAAAGTCTCGAAGATGATCTAGAGTTAGACTTGTCGGTGGAATTGATGCGAATGAATCAATAAATTTTTGAGAAGTTGAGATTGCAAATAAAGAAACCTTAACCAATTTGACTAAATAAATACATTTTTTAGAAGTTGAAACTATAGATAAAGAGACTTCAATGGAATTGATTTAAATTAAAAATTATAGTGTTGTTACTAATGGAATTTTATCAATGAAAGAGCATACAAAAAAATAGTTCAAGAAATATTTCAATGACAAGACATCACCTACATATTTAGTGATGGTTGACGTTCCATCAATCACCATTGATGAAGTCGTTGACATCCCACTGCAAAAATATCAAATATGAACATGATGACTCAAGCATATCATGAAAATATAAAACCAAAGATTAAGAAGGATCAACATATAAGGATACCATATAGGCACCCAAATCACAAAAAATGTGGCACACACACATCGCTATGAAATTTGAATAAATTGGGGAATCATTATGAAAATGTAGTTCAAAGGATAAGGTCAAAGTTCATGAGGTCAAACTACATCCTTAGTGATATTTTGGACTTTGTTGGTCGATATGGTTATTTGGTTGGTCCCAGACCCTCTCAACTTGTGTTTCTTCATTTGGGTGGCCGTCCTTGCAAGTATATCCCCCCTCTTATCTAGGCTCCTCACTTTTCAACCCCATCTCTCCAGGTCTTGCTCTAATATTCATGTGTTTTTATTCATTGTCCCATCCCCTCTCTCAAATAGTGGTCTATGTGGGTTTCTTTGGTTTGTTATCGTCTCTTCTCTTGCTCGTTTTTCCACCATGAAATCAACCATTCCCACCCCAAGAGATTCTAGTATTCATAGAAGCTCATGTAAGTGCTCACGTGCTCCACCCCTTCACATCACTTATGCCCAGAAAGATGTAATTTGTGCAGTCACTTCCTTTGATCTTCAATTTCCCAAGGAAATCAAGCAAGAAATTTCAGATATGGAGAAGAATATCAAAGGGAAATGACAACAAATTTCCGAAGCACATATAGAAGTTGAATTCAATGAATGGGTATATGACTCTGGGTTCTCTTGAACTAGGAACACCAAAATATCTAGGCTCACAAAGATCTAATTGCTCAATAAATTATTAATTTCTTAGATTGTGGAGGATCATGGTGACCCTCATTCTTCTCTCTGGATCAAGTTTCATCGCCTAGAGAAGAATTTTGACATGCTCTATAAAAATGTTTTCAAATTGGAATTTGTCCAGGTTCCATCAATGAACCACCCTAAGGCTCATGCGCGACATGTTGATTCAGACCGCCTACAATGAAATTCTCCTTCCAATCCTATTTCAATGGACAAAGAAATCAAAAGGATATGTTATAACATCCCCCGACCGTCATCCCACTGGCCGGGAAAACGCTACTGTGCGGAACAACATCATCCTCATACTTAATTAATAACATGCATTTAAGTCATATTAAACACATTTAAATCAGAGTAAGCACAAGATTACTGCTAACATAAATAATCTCTGGCATTAACAATAATTCATATGCACAACATAATACATGATACATATAAGCATCACAGGCATGCAAAACATAATATTAAGCATAAGCTAATACTTATCTTTGAAACCATGGTAATTCCACCGACCACGTGCATGCCTTCCACGAACCTCCCAGCTTAGACCACGCTACTCATCATGCTCACTAGTGGGTCACCCCCGAGCTGGGACTAAGATCCACCCAAGTCAAGGAATCCTAGTCTAGGCTGAGGTTACAGGGAAAACTGCACAGAATAACCGGAAGGATTCTTCCCAGGATGCCTTCTTACACCCACTACTCACGGAATCTCATTCCCCACATGCCTGTTCCGCCCGAGAGTATACACCTTCACAAGCACAGTCCATCAATGCTTCACCTCCCTCTCTGGGTCTCGGCAACAGGCCGGATCAGGAAGTCTTAGAGCTCTGTAGCTGGTGTTGGAATCTCTCTGGAAGAATACCACTTCCCAGCAGACTCCTTCACCTGGAA
>SNQJ01S0041944.1:43971-54706 GCA_010110895.2 Picea sitchensis
GGACAAAAAATCCAACCATGTTAAGGGTTGGTGTGGCTCAGGCCGGGTGCGATCCCCGAGTGATTTTGACGGCTTAGATGCCCCTGAGTCGCGGTTTCTCAAGCCACAGGTTAATCGCGTAGCCAATAAGTCCCGCACAAATTAACAAACAAAAAAAAATAATGTATTAATGTTTAAATTAATTAATACATTACATTATTAATGTATCAATCAATCAATTTATACTTTAATGTATTAATACATTATTAATGTATTAATACACTATTAATGTATTAATACACTATTAATATGTTTAAATTAATTAATACATTACATTATTAATGTATCAATCAATCAATTTATACTTTAATGTATTAATAATTTAATATGTTTCTTTATACATTAATGTATTATTAATATATTCTTATTAATACATTAGCATAGATTAGTATTATACATTATTAATGTATTATAATTAATACATTAGTATAGATTAATATTATTATTATTAATGCATTAATGTTTTAGTAAAATCTTACTAAATACATTAACATTAATGTATTATTACTTTATTAATGTATTATTTTATTAGTATATTAATGTATTAAACTTTAATAATGTATTCTTTCATAAATTTAATGTATTTATTGTTGTATTTAATATATTATTAGTGTATTAATAATTTAGCAATGTGTTAATTTATAATGCATTAATGTATAAATTAATTAATACATTATATTATTAATGTATCAATCAATCAATTTATATTTTAATCAATCAATTTATACTTTAATGTATTATTACATTATTAATGTATTAATAATTTAATAGGTTACATTATATATTAATGTATTAATACTTTAATTTATACATTATAGTAATGTAATAATGTATTATTAAATATGTTAAGGTTAATATATTACTATTTTATTAATGTATTAATATTTTTTTAATGTATTGATACTTTAGTAATATATTTATTAATGTTTTTAATGTGTTAATGTATTTAATGCATATATTGTTGTATTAATTAATTTATATTACATTATTAATGTTTCAATCAAGCTACATTGTAAATTAATGCAAATCAATATTTTAATTTGGACATAACATTTATGCATTCTTATTATATATTACATTAATGTAATAATTAATTAATATATTAATTATTTATTATTATATAAATGGTCGTCCCAAGACATCCTCAATTAGCAACAACCACTTAAATAGGGTTGATCGACCTATATCAACCACTTTTATAAAATGGTTATTGCTAGTATTATTAACAGTGAATACTCTCACCTAACAAGCTATGCATCACAATCAAGGTCGTTGTACTATAGTGGTGAGTAATCCTATCTGTCATGGAGATGACCCACGTTGGATCCCTTTCAACGACTATTTTATATGTCTACATGCATTCTAAGATCTAGACAACGACGATGCCTCCTTTTCTAGCTAGTAAAACTACTACTCTTAAGATTCTTTGTTTTTTTTTTTTAGATATTAACTATTTTCATCATTTTTTTTTTTTTAATAATGTAATGTTATAGAATTCCAAGAAGATGAAATTGCACTATTCATTTTTCTTAACCATTATTCTTTTTCATTCTTTGACTTTTTTTTTTTTATTAGCTATTTTCATATTTTTTTCATTTAATGTTATAGAATTTTAAGAAAATAGAAGTCACATTATTTAATTTTTCTCAACCAATTGCTAATAAAAAAGTGTTGCAAAATCAAATGCAATTTTAAAGTAATTGGTTTTGTGTATCAACAAAAGTATGTTGAAACATAAGTAAGAAGAGAATGTAATTTCAAGTGAATGTTTTTTTGCAATATTTATTTAATTAATCTATTTTACATGTAGACTTTTTGGTAGTTTTTGACATAAGTTTTTAGAAAGCTTGTGTTTGGTAGAATAGGAACTCAATCTTACATATATCTCATGAAAATAATGTTATAGTGAATTATGAATCTCATTAATGTGGTAATTGGAATATAGTTACAAGAAAATAGTGTGAGTTCATAGTATTAGTAAATTATGAGTCTATGGTAATTGAAACATAGTTACAAGAAGAAAAAGTTTTTAGTCTAAAACAAGTTTTCACTATTTTCAATAGCTAAAAGTTCTAACCAATTTTTCATGATTTTCAATAGCTAAAAATTCTAACCAAAACTTCATCAATCTCAAAATTGAATATCAAAATTTCACTAATCTATGAGGTTTTTTTCATTAAACTAGAATTTAAATTGTTTCATTCAATATTTATATGATAATTCTTTATTTAGTGGAAGATCATTCACTTGCATTGATCAGTGGTGGTACATAGATGGACTTTCTAACTAGATGGATTCTTCAATTAACTTATTATAGTGTAAGAAATAAAAATAAAAACTGCGTTAATTGAACTGTAGGAAATAAAAATAAAAACTACTGTTAATGGAACTGTAGGAAATAAAAATAAAAACTACTGTTAATGGAACTGTAGGAAATAAAAATAAAAACTACCGTGGATCAAGATTTTTGTGTTAAAACTGGCGTAGTTAAATATAGAGAGAAAACATGTTTTAATGTATTTTCAGATATAGTATGGGAGTAATTCTGTCTCACTGATTAACTTTTCATTATCTTTGTTTATCAGTCGTTGTAGTATAGTGGTAAGTATTCCCGCCTGTCACGCGGGTGACCCGGGTTCGATCCCCGGCAACGGCGACGTATACGTATACCATTTTGCCTTAAATTTAATCTATTTATGGCTAGAGAATATTATATATATGTCTGCTTGCATTTTAAGTTCTACACTGGAAAGTTTACTGCGAACCCCAGACTCAGGTTCGATTCCCGGCGACAGCGATGCTTCTTTTTGGAGATCAAAGCTCACTCTGATTTGGCAAAGTTCTACACTGGAAACTGCGAACCCCAGACTCAGGTTCGATTCTCGACAGCGTTGCTTCTTTTTGGAGATCAAAGCTCACTCTGATTTGGCCTCGACTTCTAAGTTGACTGTGTTTTCAATCACCTGCAAGAAATGGAATCCTCTCCCTTTTATGGGCTTCAAAATAAGACCTACAGTGGATGAAGGTTTTTGTCGTTAGTTGTCAAAGAGTTATTAAGGAGATACATTCAGTTCATTCATTTATGTGAACAGGGATAACACCATGGCGAGTCGAGAAGAGTAACGTAGTTCCTCCCACATGGGTAGCGCGGAAGAATTCAGCTATATTAAAATATAGAGAGAAAACAGAAATAAAAACAGTCTAATGTATAGGTGAGCGGTGATGAGATTTAGCTGGAAAGAAGCTTCAAAGTTCCCTTCGCAGTTCAGTTAGATATTGACGCTGAGATGGTTGCATCTGACTCTAGGATCATTCTAATTTTTCAAGGTTTATCGTAGTCATTTATGATAGCATTTGCGATTGTGAAAATTGTCACCTTCTCAGTTATCTATTACAGTCGTTGTAGAATAGTGGTGAGAATTCCCACCTCTCACACGGGTTGTCCAGGTTCGATTCTTAGCAACGTTATCTATTACTGTAGTATTTTGAAGATGATAGGTTAGGTGCTTTCATTGGACAAAGACTATCCACCATGCAGTGGCCCTGGGCCCACCCATTATTGGGCTGCTTCATGGTCCAATTATTGACAAGGACCTCATCAAGGCATGGCATGCATCCATAAGGTTTTTTTTTCAAGTCTAATTTAATTTTTGAAATTATTTTTTTTAAGTCTAATTTAATTTTTGAATTTTTTTAATAATCATTGTAAATAATTAAAATTAGGAAAGATAATTAAATTCATAATAAAAACAACATCAATTATCAATTATATAGTTACTTCATTTTCATTATGTCATTAAGATTGAAGAATATATTTACATTCCTTTTTAAATTTCTCAAAATCGATTTGTAAAAGTCTCTTCTTCCTATACACATTTATCCAATTTTTTCCAAATATTCTAGGTATCATTTTTTTGAAATTTTATATTTGGTTTTTATTTATTTTTAATTTATACGATTGAGATGAGATGTTGATACCAATATTAATCCTTAACATATTTCTTCCTAATTTTACTTTTCAAAACCACCTTAATTTATAACTATATTCATATATCAATTTTATAATTATTATTTCCTCCACCCTATGCTAAAATCCCTATATCCATGTTTATAACTAAATTATGCTAATTGAACTTAATCTAAATAGTTTTGTAAAATGGAACACGTTATCATGCTCACCTGAATTTTATTCTTGTAAGTGCCCTACTAAAATTCATATGTATATATTGTTATAAAATTATTAAAATTACAATTCACATCTAATTATAAAATTTACTTCACTTAATGATAATAAAATATGAGTAACCAATTTATCGCATAATTCAAACATAAAAGGTAACGTGGTAAGCATACATAAATTCTTTAGGAAATTACTTACACAAGATGAAGATGGAAACAATAGAGCTCCCACCACTCATTTCCACTACTAGAAACCAATTGGACAACCAAGTTTGGGGGTGACTCTCCTTCCAACCAACCCCTCAATGACCGCAACTAAGATCCTTTGAACTCTCAATCAACAAATCTATGCTAGTGATTCTCTTACCTAATGTTTGGCGGGACAATACAAACTTGAGGAGGCTAGAGTGTCTAATGCTAGAGTTGTGATGTCGAAAGTCTCGAAGATGAGCTAGAGTTAGACTTGTCGATGGAATTGATGCGAATGAATCAATAAATTTTTGAGAAGTTGAGATTGCAAATAAAGAAACCTCAACCAATTCGATTGAATGAATACATTTTTTAGAAGTTGAAACTATAGATAAAGAGACTTCAATGGAATTGATTTAAATTAAAAATTATAGTGTTGTTACTAATGGAATTTTATCAATGAAAGAGCATACAAAAAAATAGTTCAAGAAATATTTCAATGACAAGACATCACCTACATATTTAGTGATGGTTGACGTTCCATCAAGGACCTTTGATGAAGTCGTTGACATCCCACTGCAAAAATATCAAATATCAACATGATGACTCAAGTATATCATGAAAATATTAAACCAAATATTAAGAAGGATCAACATATAAGGATACCATATAGGCACCCAAATCACAAAAAATGTGGCACACACAAATCACTATGAAATTTGAATAGATTGGGGAATCATTATGAAAATGTAGTTCAAAGGATAAGGTCAAAGTTCTTGAGGTCAAACTACATCGTTAATGATATTTTGGACTTTGTTGGTCAATATGGTTATTTGGTTGGTCCCAAACCCTCTCAACTTGTGTTTCTTCATTTGGGTGGTCGTCCTTGCAAGTATATCCCCTCTCTTATCTAGACTCCTCACTCTTCAACCCCATCTCTCCAGCTCTAGCTCTAATATTCATGTGTTTTTATTCAGTGTCCCGTCTCCTCTCTCAAATAGTGGTCTATGCGGGTTTCTTTGGTTTGTTATCATCTCTTCTCCTGCTCGTTTTTCCACCATGAAATCAACCATTCCCACCCCAAGAGCTTCTAGTAGTCATAGAAGCTCATGTAAGTGCTCACGTGCTCCACCTCTTCACATCACTTGTGCCCAGAAAGATGTAATTTGTGCGTTCACTTCCTTTGAGCTTTGATTTCCCAAGGAAATCAAGCGAGAAATTTCAGATATGGAGAAGAATATCAAATGGAAATGACAACAAATTTTTGAATCACATATAGAAGTTGAATTCAATGAATGGGTATATGACCCTAGGTTCTCTTGAACTAGGAACACCAAAATATCTAGGCTCACAAAGATCTAATTGCTCAATAAATTATTAATTTCTTAGATCGTGGAGGATCATGGTGACCCTCATTCTTCTCTCTGGAACAAGTTTCATCGCCTAGACTAGAATTTTGACATGCTCTATAAAAATGTTTTTAAATTGGAATTTGTCCAGGTTCCATCAATGAACCACCCTAAGGCTCATGAGCAACATGTTGATTCAGACCACCTGTAATGACCTTCTCCTTCCAATCCTATTTCAATAGACAAATAAATCAAAAGGATATGTGGTGGCATGGGAAACGCTGAAACATATTATAAACATGATAATATCATGAAATCTTAGGAGGAGCTGTTATAGAGTCTGAACATGTTGCATAGAAAAGTCGAAAGGATTTATGGCTCAAATTAACAGCTAGTGCTAGACAAGTGGCAACATATAGATCCTGGAGTAGAAGGGATAATCAAAATGAAGACAAGAAATCAAGAAGTGTGATAAGGCATCATCATTCCATAGACAAATCAAATACAAGAGCTCACGCATATTTAGGGCTAGAGAAGTCAGTTTATACAGAAGTGGCCAACTTATAGGGAAGTCGGTCGACTTTCTTATTTGTGTATATACAGAAGCCACCTTCCATATATGTGCATATATGGAAGTGGATGACTTATGTATATGCACATATACGAAAGACGACTGTAACATCCCCATTTTCAACCCCAAAATAGTGATGTATATTGTACATGTGATTTCAAGTGAATGCTTCTTTGCAATATTTGTTTTGGAAATGATGTTTATTGACCTATTTTACATGTAGAGTTCTTCATGGTTCTTGACATAAGTTTTTAAAGAGATTGTGTTTGGTAGAGTGGGAACTCAATCCTACATATATCCCATGAAACCAAGGTTATAGTGAATTAGGAATCTCATTAATGTGGTAACTGGAATTTAGTTACAAGAAGAAAAGAGTGTCTAGTCCATAACACCAATAAATTATGAATCTCATTTATGTGGTAATTGAAACATAGTTACAAGAAGAAGATAACCTCTAGTATAGATAAAATTTTCACGATTTCCAATAGCTAAAAGTTCTAACCAAAACCTCATCAATCTTAAAATTGAATATCAAAACTTCATTAATTTATCCTTTCACTAATCTATGAGGTTCTTCTTCATTAAGCTAGAGTTTAAATTGTTTCATTCAAGATTTATATGATAGTTCTTTGCTTAGTGGAAGATCATTCTCCTATATTGATCAATGGTATGATTGCAATGTGCATCTATTCCTTTTAAAAATTGATAGAATTTGGACATGCATATGATGTGGAAGTGTTAATGATTGTGAAATATTGACTAAAAATAACATTTAACAATTATTTTAAAAGGGATAACACACTATAACATTATTTTCAAGATAAAGATACTCACTATTATTGATTTATTTTCTTCATTTTCAAATGAAAAGCATAGTATATTTTAGGTTATCAACATATAATGGTTACATTGATAATAACCTTTCAAAATGAACTATGACTTTGTCCCTCAAATTTGATCTCTAAGCTCTACCTTAGCTTGCAAGAGGTACATAGATCAATATTGTCTTTCCATTTCATACAAGATTCAATGATCACTTGTTTTGATCTAAAGAAGTTACATTCTCTTGCTTCAAAAATAAACTTGATTTACATTCCAAAATTATGGTAATGAAGATAAGCTAAAATTTCACATTTTTACTTGAATAATTTCAAAAGGCATATTTTAACTTCAAGAATTTCAAAATGCATAATTTTCATGGTTACAATTCAATGCTTAAGAAATAAACTTGAATTGTAGAATTATGACAATGATGATAAGAGTTTACATTTTCAGTGCAATAATTTCAAAAAGGCGAAAGAATTTATAATTAAATGAAAAAGTGACAAATGATGTCTCGTGACACTTCGTAGATCAATTACTCATGGTATATATTCATATGTTTTGATAATTAACTAGACTTGGAATGAGCGTTTGGATCATATTAAGTAGATCATGCAGACCCGCGCATATTTAGGTTGTATGATAATGTTGAGAAATGTATCTGGGTTTCATTGTTAATGATGTATGTGTTCAATTTTTCCTTTCAAAATGTCAGTTTTGTAGAAGTAATTTTACTTAAAAAAAATATTTACAGAAATGTGGAAAAATATATCCATGTATCTAGTTATTATTTTTTACAAATTCAACGGTAAGAATAAGAAGTAAATATTAAACACATCATTGTTAATCTAAATTACAAATATCTTGGGAGTTATTTTTGACGGATTTGTTCACAAGTTTGATTTTTTTTTTATACACTTTAGCGATGTGTTTGTTATGGTTAATAGGTTCTCAAAGTTGGTAATTGTTATGTAGTTTTACAAAATATATATCACACATGCTATAACCAAGATGTTAGGATGCATGTGTAGCTTCATTTTGGCTTTCCTACATTAATTTTCTTTAAGATGATTTAGAGTTTCTCAATGAATTTTTTAAGCCACTTTAGATTATGTTGAATATAAGCCTTAACACATCCAAAAAATTTCTTCATTGGACAAATGACCAATTTAGAGAGGCATTGTCTAACTATTCTACATTTTTTCCCTTTTCATTGGAATTCAATGACATAAATCTGCATGAAAACACATTTTTTTTTTTGTTTAAATTGCATTTTTGAATGTATAAATGGATTCAACGTGTTGAAAAAACCCTGGAGCAATTGGATTACACATAATTAACCACTCAAATATACAGATACAACAATTTATGGCCGGATTTTGAACAAATATTCTCAGAAAAGAACCAAAACGTAGAACGTTTAGACAACAGCATTTAGAGAAGTTGTTAATAGGAACACAATACACCTTTTCTACATGCACAACCCCACAAATATCTATGCACATGGTATGGAAACTTAGCAATTAATATATAAGTCTCGAGGGTTGGTTCAATTTATCTTAGATAAAGACATAGATCCTCTTATTATTGGTAAGTCTTGGGTTTAATTATTTTAATTCTCTTGAAACTTAACCCCATAATTAACACTCATAATTTACCTATTATTCATTGAAAACCTATTATTCGATATGCAAAATTAATTTTAAAACATCCAAAATATAACACATCTATTGAAGCAAAGTACAAGTATAAAGAGTAGATTGCTTAATTTATGAAATCATCTATATCACTTATATCCTTTGAACTCCCTTGAACTGGTGATCAAGATATGCTCTCATTTGATCAAAAGATAATCTCTCATTTGATCAAAAGATAATCTCTCATTTAATTGACGTGCCTTGAGTAATCCATAAGACTCCATTAATTGATTGTATACAGTATTCCATAAATATTTTAATGACGAATGATAAATTAAAGAATAGTAGCATTGGGGAAAGTAAGAATGATGATGATAAGAAGGTATGTACCTCTGGTCATTTTTAAATTGTTTTTTATTCCATGTGTTTGGTTTTTATTTATTAATATAATTTCAAACCAATGTTAATATTTGATATGTTTTGAGGTATTTTTTGAAACTATGAATTTAAAAAAATTGATAATATAAATTAAATTCTCTTATATATATTTTTGTTAATAATAAGTTGATGAATTAACATTTTTCTCTTCTTTAAACTATATATTTTTAAGATTATTATATAACAAAATTATTTTTTATCTTGATGATTATAAATGAAGTAAATGGGAAAAAGTGTTCGATTTGTATCAATATGGTTCATTGGATTGTTTTTCACTTTTTTTTAGTCAAAAAAAATCTAAATAAAACAAATTTGAAAACCAATTTATTTTTCATCCTTTTCAAAGGCTAATAATTGAAAAAAATGGTAATGTGATAAAAAATTTAATGGATGTATCTATTTAGTTCACCATTCCACAAAAGCATCCATCCAAGGCCAAAAAAAATTGAAAGATTATCTCCATCAAAAATAGAACTCTACTAGAAGTAATTGTGAACTATTGCAAAGAAAATGATAATTTGGTGGGAAACACTCTTACAACTACCAATATTGTTAATCATTATAGATTTATAGATATCCTATTTTCCAACTTGTGCAAGATAATGGTTGAATATACCTTTGTAAAAAGATCACGAAATACAAAAATATACTACTTAGTTTGCAAGTAGTGCTATATTAAATGGTTCTAGCATTATTTAATGTGTCATGGAAGACAACTTTGATTTTGGTGGTAAGTATGGGGAGCCTAATCTTTTGTCAACAACATGAGGGGGACAAAGGTGTAACTCACAACGCTACGGTTCACCATGGATGGGGTGAACCCATAAAAGGTTCACCCTGGCGGGTGGGAGGGAATAATTGATTCAGTTAAAGCAATTCAAGTAATATTTTCTTTAAAATATTTGTGTGCTAAAATAAAAAACACCAACTCACCAACTTAATTTTGAATAGACAATATACTAATTTATTTTTATAAACTTGAAAAAATAGTATTTTAAAGTTGGATATCCATCTTAATACACAAGTTTTAAAGACACACAAATTTAATATATCATATTAAAATACTCCCAAAATTCTTCATTTGTATAGAATATATAATTGTAAAATAAATAAAGTTATTAAGAGTAATAATAAAATTTACAAAAACGTTGGATCAAAGATTAAATATGAACCCTTTCGATTGAAAGATATTAAATATATGTATACAAAGAGAGTTTTGGGGTTGAAAATAGAGTTAGAGAATAAGGATTTAGATGTGTCCATTAATTTTACTCTCAAACTTTTGTGCCTAACTGATTAAATACATTACCCTCTTCTTAAAAGAATATAGAATCCCTAAAGTTAATAACTTCGTTTTTTAAATTAAAAATAAAAATAAAAATATCGACGTATTGAATTGAGTGGAACTCTCATATCAATAAAAGGGCCAATAAAACATATATTATTATAATTTAGAGAGTCATAAGAGAGATGGAAGCACTCACGTACATTCAAAATTGTTTTTAGGTGTA
>SNQJ01S0041945.1:5654-18651 GCA_010110895.2 Picea sitchensis
TGTTTTTGAAGGTCACAAACTTGCAGGGCATTTTTGAAGGCCTAAATAACATTTTTAGAAAATCAAATTGTACAAATTTGTATGTCCTTCCAAGATATAGAGTTTCTGCTTCTAAAATGATAGATCCAGGAGAGAGCTTTCCAACAAGCTAAATTGTTCACCAAACAGAGCTTATATCAGGGAGTTACATGTCAAACAATCAAGGGAAAAATTCAATACTAGATTTATTTTATAGGGCATAACTCCTAGATCAGGAGTCAGTTTGAGGCCCATGAGCAGACTATGGAAATCTCATGGGTTATAGAAGTTATCCATAAAACCAAATTTGAGTTCTGGGTACCTAATAATGTGTTGGGAAAGAAAGAGTACATGTATAACATGCATCGATATAAAAAGGAAAATGGTTAAAACTTCTGAATACCATACTTTCTGCTTGAGACTCGGAATTGGGAAAATGAATAGTCGATGGAAAGGTCTCAAGGAGGAGAATTCGTCCATTAGCCCAGAAAATCAATTTGAGCAATAAATTTTTCATTCAACTCAAAAGAAGATGATTGGTGGCATTAAAAGGCAGAAAAAATTATGCATTATTTTCCAAAATTGTGTGTATATATTTTTTTCTGAAAGAAATTTATTTGCATGCACATTTATTGCATAAATTAGAGGTTCAGAAAGACAATTTGGTTCATGTATGAGAACTACAGCCATGGAAGATTCCAAAGGGTCCTACATTCATGAAGAGGAATTCATAGGTATGCATGTCAACATGGGGAACGTTGAGACAAAGTCTAATGGAAGAAGAGACATGTAGGAGCCTATAACTATGATCACCCTGCAGAGAGAAGTGCAGAGTTGTAGGTTTGATAATGAGAAGATTATGAAGGCTTGGGAAGAGATACTAGCTTGAACATGCTGCACAAGCAAGCCAATAAGGACTCTAATGCAAATCAAGAAGCTAATGCTAGACAAATGACAACATCCAAATCCCATAGTAGAAGGGATTATCATGGGAATGACATGCAGTCAAGGAGCACGAGCAGGCCCCATCATTCTCCAGGGAAATCCACTAGGAGAGCTCATGCAAGTTCAAGGCCAAGGAGCAATCCAATGTGTATCTTGTCAGAAGACATAGAAGAAGGCCTGAGAGAGACATCTTGCAAGGTGAAATCAGGAATATCAAGCCACCAACATTCAATGGAAAGCATATGAAAGGAGAAGAGGCTGAGGCCTGGCTATCGGAAATGAAGAAATATTTCCAGTTGTGCGATTACCCCTCTAGGGTAGAGACAATAATTGAAACCTACCACTTGCAAGGAAAGGCAACCATGTGGTGGGATTAGCTCAAACAAGCCATGCATCTTGATGAAAAGAGAGTCTCATGGAGTCATTTCAAAGGATATTTCCAAGATAAATATTTTTCTGAGCATTACTATGAAAAGAAGATGAAAGAGTTCTTTGAACTCAAGCGGGGTATCATGACAATGGATGAGTATGAGGAAAATTTCTTTGAGTTGTTAAAGTACGTGGAGTTCATAAAAGATGAGAAAGTCAAAATCCAAAGGTTTCTCAATGGGTTACCCTCCTTCTACAGTGACAAGATACAATATTTTGTTGGTTCTTTCACATGTAGTCATATTTAATTTGTTCGGAAACCATGTGTTATTGTTTTAACTTCGACATTTTGAGCTAAGTAGCGCAACCCATCTTTAGGAGGAGATACCGAAAATTTCTCACTTAGATGTCTAACCCTAAATCATTAATTATTAATGTTATTTTCACCCTAAAAAGGCAATCATTGTGTTGAATCTATTAGGGTGAGACATTTATTAATTAATTAATAGCATTTTTAATTCGGTTGATAATGGGTGCCCAAAATTTACTTAATTTCTAGCCATCATCACGATTGATATTATTCAGGTGTTTTTTCGATTTTTATAGCTTCTCTGGCCCATCTTTTTAGGGTGAAAATAACATTCTTAATTAATGATTTAGGGTTAGATATCTAAGTGAGAACTTTTAGGTATCTCCTCTTGAAAATGGGATGCACTACTAAGCCCGAAACATCGAAGTTAAAAACAATAACACAAGGTTTCCAAACAAATTAAATATACAATATGATAACCCCAAGACTTTGGAGGAGACCATAGGAGAAAAACATTTTTACGAGTAGAGAAGAGGGAGGCCAATCTTCCAAAAGACTTGGAATGACAAGATGAAGGGTAATGATATGAAAATGGAATGAATATGTTTCCAATAGATCTTTAAAATGAAGAAGACTTATCTCTTTAAATTGCAAGTGTAAAATGGCATGTGTTTGGGTAATTGGATCAAGTTACAAACACATAAATTCAATGAGTTTTTCTTAAGCACGAGCAACATATCAGACAGATAAAAACCATCAATAATGAACACATAACACTTCAAATGATAAAGGAGTTCACCCCTCTCTTGGGCTACATCTCATGGTCCATCTTCCCTTGGATCATTTTCATTATGCTTAAAAAAGTTCTCTTACAGTGCTCATAATACAAAATAGATGGCTCTAATGGCTTCAAAACGTCCAGAAACCCATAACTGGGCTTTTTCGGCACCTGGTTTGGCCAAAAAATGAAGAAGTTACACCTCTTGAAAATTTCCCCCCTTCAAGCTTGTTGTATCTGCTCGCCAAAATTCACCCATTGATAGACTAACTTGGCCTCTATGTGTTTTCCGCTCCAAAACCCAACACACGCAACGGTTCCACAAATCAAGCGGAAATGTAGGATCATTAGTGCACTGGCCCCCAAACTCCGGTCGAGAACTTGGTCGTATGGCCCCATGTGGCCAACGACCTACCATTTTGGCACGCCCATCGACTAGCTCCCTTCGCGAAGGTGTTTGGTCATGTGGTAAGTGATAGAACTGTGGGCTATACCCAAAACGGGGCTATGTGCTAGAGTCTCCACGCACGCCAAGTGTTATGGAAATGGGTGATATGGCAAGGTGTAGTATGAAACCGCGGGCTAACATTTTTCAACGGGCCGCACAAGGTATTAACGAGTGGATGTATGGTAAGGGCGTATGCGAATGCGCCGGGGGTTGGGGCCTAGCCCCAACCCTTTACTCCACCAAACAAACATTAAAACAAGTTTAAATATTTAATTCAAACTATAGATGTTAAGACACACCGTGGGTGGGCTGGTAGACCGGCCCTACCAAGTCACTTCCCCACGCCCGAAGGTCACGGGTTCGACTCCTGTAGAGTCATAAAATTTTGCCACTGCAAATCAACGGAGGGGTGCCACGTGGCACCATTACATTCGCCCTCAAGTTGACACGTGTCACAACCGGATACGTCCACCTGTCTGCCAACACCTACCCAGTTAGCATGCCAACTCCTCTTCCACGTCACTGTACGGTCGTACGACATGTATGGTCATCTGCCATGTCAACACTATATGGACTACACAGTCAACAAAATTTTGCATGTTTGGAAAAATGAACAGAACATGATATCTTGCTCATACGACGTCTATTTGAGCCCATTCAAATTGTGTTGGGTTCGTAACGATGAGGCCTATGCACATGTCCCTTTTGAAGCGATTCTGAGCACTTTTATTTTGATCAAAATTTGATCCCCTGGATCACACCTCCCCATTAGGAAACTTTTGGACCTCCAAAAGACTACTTTTAGTCAATTTGTAGTTGAGGGTACAGTTACCTCACCCTTACAATCTCAATCAATCCAACCTTTCTTGGATTGGTGCCTTTGAGACCAATATGAAACTTGTCATGCTTTGTTGTGTACTTGGCTTGGCTCTTTCTCAACTGTTCTTGAATGGTTTGATGCACAAACTGAACTGGTTCAATGAACTTCTTGGCCTGGTTATAAACATGTTGAAATTAGTGTAGATGTTCATTCCAAAACTTAGGATGCTTGCTTTGCAATCTAGCCACCATATTTCCCACACCAAAATGGCCAGCAACAAGAGAAGAATGTGATTCCCTTATCTTGTTGACACTTTCACCCTTATCACCAAGTGGAAAACATAACTTGTCAAGGAATGTAATGGAACTTGCTTTGATCTCAAACCTTTCTTCCATTTGTCTCCTTCAACAATCATATCTGTAGTCTTGTTCAAGGCTCTGAAATCTACCCACATACGCCATATACAATCTTTCTTTGGAACCAAACCAATTGGTGACCTGCATGGCGAAGTGCTTGGTTCGATGACCCCTTTGTCAATCAACTCTTGGGCTTGTTTTCTGATTTCAACATTCTCCATGTCTGACATCTTGCACATGTCAATGTTTGAAAGAGGACCTCCTTGCTGCAATAGAATCTCTTGTTGGATACCCCTTTTAGGAGGCAATCCCCTTGGTTCCTGAAACATCTCAACATTTTCGTTATCAACCTCATACAAATCAGATTGTAACTTTGTATCAAATCCTTTGAGAACTTGTTCTTCATCATTGTCTTTGGGTTTAGTCATCAAAAGTACAAGGTTCGTACTAGCATTGACTAGTCTCTTCATTTGTCCAACATTTGTAAGTGACAAATTCATCTTCTTTATATGTGGTCTAACAATGTACTCAACTCCATTTTTAAACAAATGATACTTGTTCTCATGATGATGGAAAATGTCTCTCATATCATATAAGTATGGGCTTCCAAACACAATACCAAAAATATCCAATGGAATAAAATCAAGCTCTACCTCATCTATATAGTTTGCAGTGATGGAAAATCTGAGTTTACACCTTCTTGTCACATGCAATTTGGCATTGTCACATATCCAACCTAAAGGGTATGGTTTAGGATGAGGAGTAGTTTCCAAATCTAGTTTCTTGAAAATGTCTTAAGAAATAAGGTTTTATTGTGATCCCGTATCAAAAAGAGTATCTATCTTAGTATGTTTTGAAATTACCCTTATGTGGAAAAGCTCTATCCTTTCTTTTTCGTGTTGAGTTTCATTGATGGCAGAATTTGAAGAACTAGTGCTTGAAATAGAATTCTTACCTTGTAAACCCATGGCTGTGATTTTCGTTTCATCTTCCGAATCAGATCCTAAATCTTGTTGTACAGTTGAAACAATGATTGGTTTCTCTTTGTTGTTGAACTTTTTGGGTCTCTTTTTAGGATGAAGTTTCCAACAATGGTCTTCATCATGGCCATCCTTTGAACAATGTTTAGAAGAGAGTTTCTCTCTCTCTTTATTGACTGAATCATTTTTCTTTCCACTTCCTTCAAACTTCCTCTTTCCCTTGTCTCCATTAAAAGACTTATTGCTGCCCTCTTGAGGTTCATTCCTTCCTGTTGCCTCTAAATGAGTAGCCTGCACACATATTTCATCTAGATTTGAAGGGTTAAACATAAGCATTGTATGCCTAAAGTAGCTATGCAAACCTCCAATGTATTTGAGCAAAGTATCTCGTGAAGACAAATCTACACCCAAAACCAAAGCTGTTCTCCTAAATTCTTGAGTAAAACTTTGCACATATTGTCCTTTAGCTTGCCTAAAGTTTTGCCAATCCATAATATCTTTCTGCATGTATGCTAATAGATAAAATTTCCTTTTGAATTGCAACAATAAAATCATTCCAAGAGGAAAAAACTTTACCATGTTTCTTCATGTCCTCTTGAGTTTTGGCTTCCCACCAAATGAGTGATCCACTGTCCAATCTTAAAGAAGCAAGTTAAATCTTAGTTTCATCATCTGTGATCCTTTGTATCCTACAATACACTTCAATCTGACAAATCCAGTTATCTAATTTCACAGCATTTACCTCTCCATTGTACATAGGCAATTCAAACTTAATATCAGGCTTAAGCAAAGGAGTTTGTAAAAGAGTTTTACCATGTCCTTTTGGAGAATTTGGAGGTGGTTGTGAAATGGTGGAAGAGGTGGAAGATGGAGGTGAAGGAGGTGGAGAATCACCACTCCCTCCATTTCCCTTTGGAGTTTTATCACCACTGTCTCCATTGCCCTTTGGAGGGTTGGAGATTTCACCTTGCAATCTTGCATTCCTTTCATCAAATGACACTTTCACCATTTCTACCATATCAAAGAAAGATTTCATGAAAGTTTCCTCTTCTGAAGAAAGGGTTCCATGACTCTCCTCATGAGCCATACTTGGTGAATATCTCCTTGAAGCTTGAGGTGATTTGATAGTTCTCCTTCTTAATAGTTGAGAACTTGGCTCTACAAGTTGACCTTCTCCTCTTGTGAGCTTCAACCTTGTAAGGATAAAAAAAACAAAAACAATTTGCAAACAATCAAGCCTTCAAAAACCAAAGCTCTGATACCAACTGATCTGAAAATGGAGTGAATATGTTTCCAATAGATCTTTAAAATGAAGAAGACTTATCTCTTTAAATTGCAAGTGTAAAATTGCATGTGTTTGGGTAATTGGATCAAGTTACTAACACATAAATTCAGTGAGTTTTACTTAAGCATGAGCAACATATTAGACAGATAAAAACCATCAATAATGAACACATAACACAACAAATGATAAAGGATTTCACCCCTCTCTTGGGCTACATCTCCTGGTCCAACTTCCCTTGGATCATTTTCATTATGCTTAATTTTTTTCTCTTACAGTGCTCAAAATACAAAATAGATGGCCCCAATGGCTTCAGAACGTCAAAAAACCCCTAGTTGGGTTTTTGCGGCACTTGGTTTGGCCAAAAAATGAAGAAGTTACACCTCTTGGAAGTTTCCCCCCTTCAAGCTTGTTGTACTTGCTCGCCAAAACGCACCCACTGACAGATTAACTCGACCTCTATGTGTTTTCCGCTCCAAAACCCAGCACACGCAACGGTTTCACAAAGCAAGCGAAAATGTAGGACTGTTAGTGCGCTACCCCCCAAACTCCGGCGGAGAACTTGGTTGTATGGCCCCATGTGGCCAACGACCTACCATTTGGGCACACCCATCGGCTAGCTCCCTTCACGAAGGTGTTTGGTCATGTGGTAAGTGCTAGAATCGTGGGCTATACCCAAAACAGGGCTATGTGCTAGAGTCTCCGCGTGTGCCAAGTGTTATGGAAATGGATCATATGGCAAGGTGTAGTAAACCGGGGGCTAAAAATTTTCAACGGGTCGCGCCAGGTATTAATGAGTGGACATATGGTAAGGGCGTATGCGAATGCGCCGGGGGCTGGGGCCTAGCCCCAACTCTTTACTTCGCCAAACAAACATTAAAACAAGTTTAAATATTTAATTCAAAGTATAGATGTTAAGACACACCGTGGGCGGGCTGGTATCCCAACCCTACCAAGTCACTCCCCCATGCCCAGAGGTTACGGGTTCGAGTCTTGTGGAGTCATAAACTTTTTCCACTGCAAACCAATGGAGGGGTGCCATGTGGCAGCCCACGACTGGGCCACGTGGCACCATTACATTCGCGCTCAAGCTAACACGTGTCACAACCGGATATGTCCACCTGTCTGCCAACACCTGCCCAGTCAGCATGCCAACTCCTCTACCACATCACTATACAGTCTGTATAGTCAACTTCCACATCATCACTGTATGGATTGCACAGTCAACACAATTTTGCCTGTTTGGAAAAATGAATAGAACATGATATATTTCTCATACGACATTTGTTTGAGCCCGTTCAAGTTGCATTGGGTTCATAACAATGAGGCCTACACACATGTTCGTTTTGAAGCTATTCCAAGCACTTTTATTTTTGAGCAAAATTTGATCCCCTGGATCAGGTAAGAAGGAGAAAAGGAAAAAAGGTTTTTAGCCACCCTTTTTCAAGAACAACTCCCAAGAAAATCAACAAGGACAATCAACCCAAAATGAGCACAAGATAGTATATCCTTTCGGAAAAAGGCCAAGGCAACAACCTGTATAATGTTGAGAATGTGAGGGAAATCATTTATATTGGGAATTCCCTCACAAAGGTGAAAGAATGGGGATTTTTTACAACATGCAGGAGGATGAAACAATGGAAGACATGGGAGGAAGCATGCTAATGATTTATGTAGCCTTAGACAACAAGCAAGAAAAATATCAGTCTCCCATGATTGAGGTGGAAGGTAAGATCAATAATCATCTTATAGCAATTTTAATTGATTATGGAGCTAGCCATAGTTACATAAACCCTAATGTTATTGAAAGATTTGACATGCAAAGAATTAAGCATAAGAAATATTGGTTAGCTCAGTTAGCTAGGAGGGCTAAGAGAAAGATCAATGAGTTGGTTAAAAATTGTCCAATAGACATGAATGTACTCAACACAAAGGTAGATGTGAACATTATACTTTTGGGTTCATATGACTATCTAATTGGCATGGATTGGTTGGAAAAACACCATGTTGTTCTAGACTGTTACAACAAGACAATAATCTATCTTGATGAGAAGGGACAACAAGGAAATATTCAAGGAATTCCAAGAGTTGTAGCTGTTAGAGAAATTTCAACCATGCCACTGAAAAATAATTTCAAGAAAGGATGCTAAATTTTTGCAGCTCATATGGAAGAGGTGGCTAGAGATAAAGTGGCAAGTATTAAAGACTGTCTAGTCTTGACAGATTTTGAAGATTTTTTTGAGGAAATCCGAGGACTTCCATCAAAGACGGACATTGATTTCTCTATTGATTTGGTGCCAAGTGCTACCCCAGTTTCCAAGACACCTTACAGAATGGGCACACCAAAATTGAAAGATTTTCAGATGCAAGTTGAAAAGATTTTGAAGAAGGGGTATATACGCCCAAGTGCGTCACCTTGAGGAGACCCAGTTCTTTTTGTGAAGAAGAAATATGGAACCTTAAGGTTATGTATTGATTTTAGGCAGCTGAACAAGGTCACTATCACAGGGTCTTCACTCGGTGAACCTATGACATAATGCCTTCATTTATAGGATATTAAAGAATACCCCTAATTTCACTAGATATTGATAAATACCTCCCAAAATAATTTTGTTGAACCCCCGTCCCGATACATCTTTCCAATAAAAGAAACCCCTATTTTTACTAGATATCCCTTTTTACACCCCCCAAAACCTATAAACCCCCTAAGACCCCACATCCCCCCCAATACCTACAATACATTGACTTTATTTTTCACATTAAAAAAAACCCGTTATGAATGAACATGATAAGATATTGATTAACAAGGTGAAGCCTCTGTGATCACTATAAAGAGCAAAAATCCTTTGTTGAGGATTGATGATTTATTTGATCAACTGAAAAGTGAAAGGATCTTTTCCAAGATTGAATTGATATGAGGTTATCATCAAGTGAGGAAAAAAGAAGAAGACATCAACAAAACAATGTTCATAACAAGGTATGGGCATTACGAATTCGTAGTAGTGTCATTTGGGCTATCAAATGCCTTGACTATTTTTATGTGTCTAATGAATGGAGTGTTCAGGGAGTACCTAGATAAGTTTGTAATTGTTTTCTTAGATGATATTATCATCTATTATAAGTCTAAGGAAAAACATTAGAAGCATCTGAGAATGGTGCTAAAGGTTTTAATGAAGCATAAATTGTATGCCAAGTTAAGTAAGTGCATTTTCTATCAAAAGAAGATCCACTACTTGGGGCATATTATTTCAGGAGATGGGATAGCAGTTGATCCTGAGAAGAAAGAAGCCATTAAAGGATGGCTCACACCAAGAAATGTGACAGAGGTCAGATAATTTATGGGTCTTTCCGGTTATCACTGAAGATTCATAAAAGGATTTTCGAATATTGCAATCCCATTCACTTCTTTGCAAAAGAAGGGAGTGAAGTTTGAATGGAATCCAAAGTGTGAAGAAAGTTTCTAGTAGTTGAAAAATATTTTGACAAGTGTGCCAATTTTAAAGATTGCATATTCAGATGAAGAATTTTTGGTGTGCATAGATGCATGCAAGTAAAGGCTCGGTGGAGTTCTCAGTCAAAAGGATCATGTAGTATGCTATGAATCTAGAAAACTAAAAGAGCATGAGAAAAATTATGCTACACATGATCTAGAGTTAGCGACCATTGTAAATGCATTAAAAATGTGGAGACATTATGACATGTTGAAGAGATTTGAGTTAAGAACATACCATTGAGGTTTGAAACATTTATTTGTAAAACCAACAATAAATTCCAGACAAACTGTATGGCCGAAGTTCCTTAGTGGGTACAATTTTGAAATCAAACATATTAAGGGCAAATAAAATCAAGTGGTTGATGCACTCAGTAGAAGAGTTCATGAAGTGCATGTTTCAACCATTAGCATGTATAGGAAAAATTTAAAAGACAAAATTTTTGAAGCAACAGATTCAAATCAACATTATTTGCAAACAAAAGAAAAATTAGAACAAAGCAATTCACAAAAAAAAATTTAAAATTATGAATTGGAAGAGGATGGAATCCTCTTGTACAAAGGCATGGTGTATGTGACGAATTCCATGGAGCTGAAAAATATTCCAAGAGAAATGCACAATGTGCCATATGCTAGGCACCTAGGATATCATAAATCCATTTCAATTGTAAGGAGTCGGTACTTTTGGCCAAGAATGAAGAAATAAGTGGCTAATTACATAGTCCGATGTCTAGAATTCCAAAAAGTAAAGACAAAGCACATACATCCAATTGGGTTTTTATAGCTATTGCCCATCCAAAAATGGAAGTGAACAGTGGTTATGATAGATATTTTTACAAAGCTTCCCAAAATAGTGAAAAAACATGATTCCATCATGGTGTATGTGGACAAATTGACTAAGACAACACATTTTATTTTTGTGAAGACAACACATAAGGCAACAAACATTACAAATATCTACATGAAGGAAGTTACCATGCTACATGGAGTGCCCAAGGAAATAGTTTAAGACAAAGATTCCAAGTTTAAATCCAAATTATGTAAAGGTTTGTTCAAAGGATTTGGGACAAATATGAATCTTAGTACGACATATGACCCAGATTCATATGGGAAAACATACAGGACCAGTAGGATAATTGAAGACATGCTCAAGATGTATGTGATGGACCAACCATCAAAATGGGAAGACTATATCCACTTAGAGGAGTTTTCTTATAATAATGCATATCAATCCTCATTAAAAATGATCCCATTTGAAGCTTTGTATGGTAGGAAGTGTAACACACCAGTGAGATAGGATAACCCAGTAGATAGAGCTATCATTGGGCCAGATTTATTAAAGGAAATGGAAGAGAAGATGGAAAAAATCAAATAGAATTTAAAGGTTTTCCATTATGGAAAGAAAATCTATGCAGACAATAACATCATTTTCAAAGATTTTAAAGTGGGAGAACATGTATTTCTTAAGCGAAGAGAAGTTCGATAAGATTGGGTTGTTTCCCAAATTTGGTAGCAAGATATTGTGGACCTTTCGAAATATTAGAAACGATAGGGCCAATTGCATACATGTTAGCATTTCCCGCATCCATGAGAGTGCATAATGTATTTCATGTGTTGTTATTAAACAAATATGTGCCATACCCTAACTACATAATTTATTGGATTGTGATCCAGATGGAAAACAAAGGGGATTTCTGGGTGGAACCAATACGCATCATGGATCGGAAAGTCAAAGTGCTCCAGAACAAAGCCATAGGGTTGGGAAAGGTTCAATGGACCTGCTATGGTCCTGAAGATGTAATATGGGAGCATGAAGAAATAATGCGGGAGTAACACCTGCAAATTTTTGTTAATTTTGAAGAAAATAGAAGCTGAAAATGCAAGACCCCATTTTTGGGCAACTAGTTTCTAGAACCACATCTCATAATTTCTTGATCATTAATGCTAGTAGTCTTGATAAAAGAATGGTGCAACCCAATGGAATGAAGGGAGTGAAGGGGTTGCATTCCTAGGGTCAACAAGATGAGAAGGACGAGAGATTATGGTTGGGATTGCTATTGGAGGGTAAAAAAATTACAAACTTTTGTTTTATTTTCTGAATATTGTGATGTAAATTTGTCTATGTATTTTGGCATGGTGTTGTGCATTGATGACAATGCACAATTGTAGGGGAGAGGGAATGTAGCATCTTCACTATAATCCCTAGTTTAATTAATGCATAATGTAAATACAAATGTGGCTATGGCCAAGCGATGTAATATATGCAATGTATTTTATGTTTTAATAAAAATAATGTGATGTCAACTGCTAGGAATATGGACAGAGATGGGGGTTGATTTATCCAAAAGAGAGGGGAATGTCTAGGGAGTGTTTTAGAGGGGGGGGAGAGGGAAATGACCTATGAGTATTAATCCAAACACAATTTTCTGAATTTTTATTATCATTGGGGAAAACTTCTAATTTTTGTTTGAGTGTATGAGATCCCAATCATTAAACTTATGTAAGAGGGTGGGTGTGAGAGTCACATCCCATAGTTATTGGAAAATCATGGGGAAGAAACAATCAACATTGGGCAGAGTTAGCAATCAATGGTCTTGGGAAAATGGAGGAAATTCGTATGGGCTATTATAGGCAGTGTTTACACATTTAGTTAGGCAGGAACAACAAGAAAAAAACAAGGAAAAAGAGCACTAGAGATGGAGAAAGGAGGTTGGGTGAATTTAGGAGCATGCTCGAGAATTTTAGATTGTATTTGGAGTTGGAAATTGAAGAACTAGGTGGTCAGGCCTGAAGAGTGAACTCCTGAGTGAGTTGCACTATAACAAAAAGTGTTGTTGTTGGTTGTTGGTAGTTTTCCTCGCAGTGAGTCCCTTGAGTTCCCAACAGAGAGATTCCTAGCTACCTAAGCTAAAAAGAGCCTGAAATAAATGGGAGGTCCAATGGACTATGATCAATGAAGGGGTACATTCCTTGGGTTGGGAAGGTCAATGTTGGGTATGTGTTATATTCTTTGCATGTGTGTGTGTGTGTGGGTGCGTCAGATACGACAACTGCGTCTGCGGTTTTTGCTATTTTTAGCGGATTTTGCTATTTTTAGCTGATTTGTAAATTAATCCCGGATTAAGGGATTAGGGTTTTGGTATCTACAGAATACCTAAAAACATTGTATATATTGTATTGAGAATGGTGAAATTCGATATA
>SNQJ01S0041945.1:19527-41095 GCA_010110895.2 Picea sitchensis
TATAATGAAAATAAGAAAGGTTTTCCCGGTTGAGGGTTTCCGGTAAAAATCTCTGTGTATTCTGTGTATGAGCCATTGATTAATTTCTGTATTGCTTAAGAATATATATGCATTGCTTTACTTCGCAGGTTTAAAACTTACAGTCAAGAGGAAGAGAGCTGGAGGTACATTCAAGATCGTTGTAGGAGAATATCAATGGGTTGTGAGGTATTTAGTTGTGTGTGGACTATGAGAGGCACCCTTATTTTATGGATTCTTATCCCCAACTCGAGGGTGACTTGTTGTTGTGACTTAGAACAATAGGTCTATGGTTGGGTTGAACGTCCTTCCCAACTAGTTGGTTGCATAAATGTTTTATAAAAGATAAGTGTTTTATTCATTTTTCTGAGTTATTTAGGAGTTTAATTAATATGTATGTAAATGGTTAATTACTGTTGTGATTGAGTTATTAGTTGCATTCATGTTCATTTGGATTTTTGTAGATGCATTTATTTATACGTAGTAAAATTTGGTAAAAAAATTGAATTAAATCGTAGCTAGTAAGCTACAGTAAATGCATCAACAGAAAATATCAATATTTTTGTGTATAATTCCTCAAGTAGCGTTCCTTGGTTGAGTTGGGGGACGTTACAATGATAATAAGGTACAAAAGTGGGGGAAATCCATCACTTTGTGATTCTCATAATGAATCCAAGTTCTCGTGCATTGACTCATGTTTGTCAAACTTTATCTCTCCTCTCAGAATCTCGTGGCTCTAACTAGTAAATGATTTCTTCCAGATATCTATTTGGAAGGGGAAACCTGGTTCTCAAGGATCATATCCAATTGTTAGAGGTGTCTCTATCATTGCTAACTATGTGATTCAGAAAATTAAGGATGATAGATTGATCTCTTTGCCAATATTATGTTGTCAAGATTATATTGTAGCATTTGAGACAACAAATTTAGAGCTTGTGGATCCATAATTGACACTTGCTCAGCCAAACTGGCAAGTTTCCATTGAGGAAATTTATGTCAATATTCTAATTGCGTAACCCTTGGAAATACATTTTCATTCGGAGTTCCAAATAGTTGAAATTTTGCATGAATCTGTTCTAGGGCATGGAGAGTTTTGAAGAGAGGATGCCTCTTATACATCTCTGCAAAAATGCAACCAACAATCCATATGTCAACTAAAGAAGAATATAGTGTGTCTCCCAACAACAATTCAGGATCTCTATACAATGCAGTCACCACAATTAGGGTGTAGAGCCTCTTCTTAGCTCGAAATCAACAATTTTCAACAAACCAGTGTTAATGTTTAGCAACAGATTTAAAGGCTTCAGGTCCCTGTGTAAGAATAAAATGTTGTGGAAATGAGTGATCCCATTGAGCAACTGAAACATAAGGTTCTTGATTATCAAGGGTTGGTTAATGACACTCCTAAATCGATCGGAGGATATGTAGTTGTTGAGATCAGACTCCATATATTAGTCAATCCATATTGAGGTTTATTTCAGTTGTTAAGGATGTAATGGTGGACATAAATTTAATTTTTCATTCTTGAAACTGTCGATGAGAGTCCAATTGACTTAATCTCCACTAAGAAAATTAAACCGTTCCTTTCTTTTTTGGATCATCACTTTCATCGCTGGGTTATAAGCTCCCACAAGATATTTTGTGTTGCACACAAGCATTTCGTGTGAAGAGCCCATTTGAACAATGTTTTTGAGGTTGTTCCTCTCTAATGATGGAGTGAGATGAAATAAAGTATAGTAATGTGTGATACCTCTTTGTGTGTGACCTAATCTCCATCAATCTCCTTGCTGGTTATGTGAACGGATCGAAGGTTCTTTATTTTGAACAAGAATTTTGTAGAAATTGTACATTCATGATGAATGTTTAAAGCATTGGAGGGGCGGTCAAACCCTAGAAGGTATTTGTGCACCCCTCTCCTATTGAAGCCGAATTGAATCAATTTGATTTGTTTTAGCAAGTTTAATATCTTTGTTGGGTCAATTTCTTCCTCATCCTTTTGAATAGTTCACCATGGTTTGATATTTTATCTTCCCAAGTTGAGTTGCATTGTCAACAGGTGCATTTTCGGTAGAGGCTGACACCCTTCATTTGTTGAGCTTCATTTGCTGAGTTTGCATATGATTGTTAAAGGGTGGAGTTGCAAGAAACCATGTGAGGTATGATCCATGGCTCGAATTGATGAACTATTAGAGTTACTTAACACTCTAATGCTCTCTTATGTGGAAAATACAGTCACAAATGACATAGAAAATCTCATTGATGTTCTAACATGTTTACCACATTTGTAGGACAAAATTGGATTTCTCCAGCTTGAAACACAACTCCAACATGAAGAAATCCAACAAAATAATCTTCGACATTTTGAAATTATCCCTATTCAAAACAATCATTTTTTTGAGGAAGAATATGATGTTGATTCATACCAACAACCGACATGGGAGAAAATCGATGAGACAACTTCACATTCAAGTAGAAATGAAGTTCATCCCTCTTTCCAAGTTAATCATCAGTCCTTGGGAAGAAATCAAACACAACAAGAATAGAACATGTCTTGGATGTAAAATGGAGGTGACCTATCACCTTCTAGATTATACCAAGTTGGTCCAATTCCAGAGTGCTGGATTGCTTCAAGAAGGTTCATATTCATTTGCTCAAGTTCAAGAGAAGATTCTAAAATGGCAACATTGTCACAGAGTTGGCTACATGGAAGATCAATGCTTTTATTTTCATCCTTGTGAGCATTGTGAACAACACAATCATCCTTCAAACAAATGTTCAAAACATAAAAAATTTGCAAGAGTGAATAACCACTATGGGTGGATCACTTCTTGGCGATGGTCATCAATAACCAAGAAGATATATTAGTCATATCGTAGAATTCACTCTTGAGTATTGACACATCTTGAAACTAAAGGATTTACATCTTCTCACCTTGTACTTGATAAGGGGGAATAATATCAACGATCGATAATCAAGCTTCAATTTTTGAAGTCTTATCAATCGAGTAGTATCAAGCAAGCATGAGCAGTAACAAGAGAGCATGACAAGAAGACACGATTCAGTTTGTGGTCACCCAAAATCACCAGACTGGTTTGTGGTTTTCGTTAAACCTCCACTTAGTAGAAGACTTTGATCTTCTAATATACAACAATTTATGGTCATCTTTAAAGCAACATTCGATAGCACTTCTAATTAGCAGAAGACAACAACTTCCAGATTCTAACTAACTTAGGAAATGTTCCGAGAATCATTGAGCCCTAGAGCCAAGTTTCATAGTTTTTGGTCATCCTTAAACCACCAAATTGGTTTGCGGTATTCCTTAAATCACCATCACCATTTAGTATAAGACATATTCTTCTGCTAGCCTCTTGGTTTGTGGTCATCCCAAAACTACCAGATTCAAAGAGCACATTCATCCATAAAAAATTGCACACTTCCAGACTTCAACTTTCCACTTTCAGATTTCAACTCTCTTATTGGACTCACATACACCCCTTAAGATTAAGGGGGTGAATGTTGGAAACCTAATCTGCCAAGGTTATGGTATTAGTCACTTGAAGGAATGCAAAACACTGAGTGATAGTGTAACGGTCATCGAGAGTCCAAGATACCTTAGAATATGAATCGAAAGGTCATCTGAAATGTATTTATATGTCTATCATATCAATGAATAATACACATCTCACACTTATCTAGATTCTCGTGTCCAACACATTACATATGCCACTTTATATGAAACAATGACTAGTGTACCTCATAATGTGTTAGACCACCATCATTTGATGAACCATGCTAATTAGGTGTGATAAGTTGAGCTGGATGAGGAGGGAGGCATCTAAGGGGATGATATCTATGGAGAATACTGATCATCATCATCGTCATCATCATTGGTATCACTATCTTCATTGCGGGCCATGAGACATGATCTCCTCTAGTTACCCCTAGGCGAGAGGGGGTAATATGCTCTTCAAAGGGGCTACCTTCTTTTATAACCAATAAATTATTCACTAAGATAAAGATACACTTAACGACTAAAAATGTAAAAGAAAATACAAAACACAAAATAACCATAAGAGTAAGATTAAATAAGAGTAAGCATAATGGGCTTCTTCAAGGGAGCTACCTTCTTTTCTAACCAATGAATTGTTCACCAAGATAAAAATGATCTTAGTCAATGTTCTCGATGACTATTTATATGAAACAAAGGACTATAATAATTGTAGTTCTAAACATTAGTGTTATGGTTCAATTTAAGGTATTAATTATATCCACTTTATTTATGGATAACTGTCTACAACATTGCAATCAAATTGCTTTTATGCCCTTACTATTTAATCATCAAATTTTTTTATTAGGTTTAGTTATTGTTATTTTCTTTTTATTGAAACAATTAATATTTGTATTAAAAAGTTGTTGCGGTCGCACCATACAACATATTAATACAAATAAAGGAGGGTTTTCTAGGAGCCAAACATTCAAAAAATATCCAAAATTTAAAATTAAGCCCTACATAATGAGTTGTTATGTCTTGCATAGAATTGTAACACAAATAACTCCAAGTATGTATCCTAAGGTATTGGCCTAATAACAAAATTAGCTTGCAAAACATAACTGGACTTGAGATAAAAAAAAATTCATTCCCACTATGGGTTTCATGTTTATCTCATGTTATTGGCTTGGACTCCTCATCCATAAGTTCTATTTTCAGGCCTCGAGGGGCTTGATTGACTATTTCTTCTTCCTTTTCCAGTTCTAGAGTAAACCCAATTGACATCCTTGGATTGGTAGCCTCAAATCGAGAGCTCTTAGCAAGGCCAAGAACTGGTTGGTACAATGTGTTACAATTATCTTCAAGCTTCTCAATCTGCCTTTTTTGTTGTGTCATTATCTCTAATAATTATGCATGGCCATTGTTCTGAACTTCATCCAAGCTAGAAACTATGTTTTGCAAATGGGAAATGGCTACTTGGTTATCTACTAGAAGCATCTCATATCTCCTCATAGCTCGTCACAAG
This sequence comes from Picea sitchensis, assembly GCA_010110895.2. Taxonomy (NCBI): domain Eukaryota; kingdom Viridiplantae; phylum Streptophyta; class Pinopsida; order Pinales; family Pinaceae; genus Picea; species Picea sitchensis. The sequence continues at coordinate 24,561 of SNQJ01S0041945.1, forward strand.
TCCAATGCTTCTCATGAAAATAAATGTTTGGGGTGGTTATGCTTCGCCATGTTCCAATTAATCCAGGCTCCAATGTGAACCACAACTAGTGCACTGGCATTCCACACAGAGTGTGCTCCAGAGATCTAGGAAAATACTTAAAGCTAGGTCTAGTCCATTGCCTCCACGTTCCTCCTTACACCAAACAAAATGATTCAAATAAATGTTAGGATTGAGACAACAGGTCCAATTCCTCCCTAAGCCCAATGATACATACCAACTAAAGATTGGCCAAGTCCTAAACCAAAGTAATCCCACCTCCATTCCTCATGTTAACAAGGAGACCAATATATAATTGCTCCTCCATCTTGATTGAAATGTGCGAGGGTACCTACATCCTCTTGGATGTTAACACATGTCTCTTCCTCTTAAATGATCTCCTCCACATGTCATGCCTTGTATTACTCATTGTGACCATGGTTTAAGGTTATTAACCACTACCTTNCTCCATCTTGATTGAAATGTGCGAGGGTACCTACATCCTCTTGGATGTTAACACATGTCTCTTCCTCTTAAATGATCTCCTCCACATGTCATGCCTTGTATTACTCATTGTGACCATGGTTTAAGGTTATTAACCACTACCTTAGGGGATTAGGAATGAGGATATCACCCCCCTTTTGTTCCTAAAATTCCAACATTCAAATGGTTGGCTCCATTAGCCAAGTGATTAGCTTGATAATTTTAGTCTCTTAACACATGAAAGAAAACTACAAAATCAAACCTCCTTACTTCCTTTTGTATTTTATGAATAAGCCTTGCCAAAATGGAATCCTTCGGGATGGTAGAATAATGCATATACCTAGTGGTAATTGAGGGATCTCCTATAGCCAAGATACTTCTTATTCTCCTTGAGTTAAGAATCTTTATTGAAAAAGACCCAACACTTTACTTTGGTTATTGGTTGCCTTAGATAGACCCCATTCAAAGCTTATTTAATGTTTTCCTTGGGATCATATACGATATCCCCCGCTCCTTCTACTCCTTTTTAAAGTTTAATTATTCTTCATAGTAGTTATTGTTTCCATAAATATATTACGACATACCCTTTTTTTTTTTGTTGTCCCAAGCCACATAGTTCAACCAATTCTTTGGTTTAGTGTATCCCAAGCCACACAGTTCACCCAATCTCCTCCAAATATCCAGGAATAATTGATCTAAATAGAAGTGATGAATCACTTTCAACTATTCAATGGATTCTCTTAAAATATTATTGCATTTCTGAGTGTATTTTTTTAAAGTTTATGCGTATGTAATGGACTACATTAACATTCAACTGCAAAGAATTAAAAATAGCTGCAACATAGTCAAGAATCATCATCACAAATACATGGTCTTTTAAATGGTGAAAAGCTCGTATGTGCAAAAGAAACTCAAAATTCAAGAGAAGAATCAATATTGGCCAAGAGCAAAGAAACCCTACAAGTGAAATGGCAAGCGAGGGAAGGCTCGCTCATTCGAACTTCAAAGACCGAGGAGCCCATGGAAGTTTTCCTGCACAGAAGCATGCGGGTTTCTAATTTTTCGGTGGTTATCGTGCAGAAAATGAGTCATCCTCATTGATCGGTTTCGGCCCTAATTGTGGGAGACTCTGCCATACATTTGTCCGAATTTCTAGACGAGTGAGTGAAATCTTCCAATTCGTGCTGCAATATTCTTTTGCTACAGAACCTCTTTTCATTTTTTCTTCTTTTCCTACACACCCTCCTCCTGCTTTATTTTCTTGCTCCTTGGTTTTTCTTATTGTTCCTTTAGATTGTAAGCGAGTCACAATTTGTGTGGCACATTATGCCATATATTCAAAAGTTTTGCAGCGCAAAGAACTGAATATTTATTTCATTTGCTTTCTTTGCCATTTCCTGCAACTCATGAGCTATTTAAACGTTTTATGTTTTAGATTTTTTCAGTCATTTTTTCTGATAAATTTTGTGTTTAAAGTTCAGTTAGGAATGGTTGAAGTTGAAGATTTAAGTTGTTGAATCTGTATAATTTGAGATTTTTAAGGATTTTTCATGGCATTCAATCCGTTGAATCCATTTATAGATTTAAAAATACAATTTAAATAACAGAAACTTGTGATTTAACCAACAATTATATAACTCGATTATGAGAATAGTTACCGAACGTTTAGACTACACCCTTTTTGGAGAGTGTTGGATGTTTTCCAATTTAGTACCACAATGAGCATTCAATCACTACCTTGTCTCAGTGGCCATGCAGAGGGGATTGTTCTTAAATTTGTATTCTCATGTTCTGGACGGGGGTGTGGAGTCTCTTTCTTTCAAATATGCATATTCGATCCATGAGATTGTTATATATTTTCAGAAAGAATTAGTGATGTTATTTAGTATCAAGCGAATAAATATATTCGATCCATGAGATTGTTATATATTTTCAGAAAGAATTAGTGATGTTATTTAGTATCAAGCGAATAAATATAACTATTAATTGGTCAGGTTGCAAGTCAGAAAAATGACTTGGCTAGCTATGGGACCACCACTACTATTCTGGCTTAGGGGATCATCAAACTAGGTCTTTTGAATGTGATGATAGAGGGAATGACTGACAAATCCAGTTGCTTTAAAGAAAGGAATATATAATACTTGTTATCTTAGGGATTATATCTTGGCAAAGCCCAACCCAAGTCACAAAGGTGAGATAAGTATGGGACTACCTACCCATAGTCACTTTAGATAGACACTCCCCTCGCTTTAGTGATGATGAAATCACCATAAGGGGGGAATTCCGGTGGCCCTAGGGGGATTGAGATGGAAAGTGAGAGAATGATGAGTGAGTCCCCTATAGGTCAAGCTTGGAGGTGAAGCAAGGCTTGTGAAAGAGTCTTGTTGATGGAGAAATGATTGCCAAGTGTTGTGTACCTGCAAGACAATGTTAGACTACCAAAACAAGACGATGTATTGCAATATAAGCCTCAAAACATAAGAGGAATCAACAAGATAAGATTATTGTCCCAAAATTGCACCATATATAAGATTTATATCAGAATTTGTAAGTTATAACAACTGCACAATTTACCATCAAAGTCATTAAATGATTATTGGATAATTAAGCCCAAAACATGTAGATAATATTCCAATACTTAAACTCAACTTTTGATGGCAAAATAGGGCTACAAAAAGATGTTATCGACAGTGTATTAGGGAATCCTTGTGGCTGTATCAAACAAGTGCTACAACAACAAATTCTAGCCACTAAAATCAACAAACAATCCACCAAAAAGATAGCCAATGACAAGTAGTTTAATATTGGCAGCGTGTAAGCACATTTCAGTGGTAGAAAGGTGAGCAATAGATGAAGTAGGAGGTCATTTTGCTGTAGCCCTAATGGCTGTAGCTTTAGTTTATAACAAAAGTAAGAATTACCAGGCTAAAAAAGATGCCCTTAGGGCATAAAAATGCTTATAACCTAAGTCACCTGACACGTCCAAACCCCCTCTCGTGTCGCGAATCCTACATGTCGGACACCAAACGATAGGACACGTGTCAGATACTCGTTTAGAATGTGTCATGTTCACAGGACACACGTGTCTTGAAAATAAGACACGTGTCCTACTCAGAAAAGGACCCTCGCTCATGTTTTCTCATGCAAGTTGTAGCTACGAGGTGTTTCAGTGTGCAACTAAGGGTTATTTTTCCTTACTAATTCTGTTTAAAGAGGTCCCCACCCCCTCACTTTTACCTGCCCTAGTAAGTAAAAGTGACATTCTCCTTTATCTTTCATTTTCATCCTTTTACTTAAATTTTTAACATTACTATTAATTGTTTTAGGATGTTTGAGAGTGGTTCCAAACTCATTGGACTTCATATGGAGAAAGTAGAATTTTAGGTCCCATTCAAAATTCAACAGACTTAACGGTTTTCAGGATTTCAAGATTGGCAGGATTGCAATGTTTCCACTAGATTCTATCATGTAAGAATGTATGAAACTGGCATTTAATCAAGGGCACCATAGCCTTTATGTACCTCGATGTTGGTGGCATTGATTGTTGAACTCTTCTTTCACAACCCCAGTAAAAATGTACCCTTCACTCAAGTATAAACTCTTTTGTTGAACTCTTCTCTTTGTCATCGTGTCAAGGGACTTAGTGGTGTATCTGCACACCAACCTCTGTATTATTTGTAGGCACTAGGCAGAGAGAAGAGTGGTTGAAGGGAAAGACAAAGATGTGGGATGTGTTTCTCGATGATATGGGTTTGGACAACAATGTTGAGTTGACAATGTTATCATTTATGTTAGTAACTTAGTAACTTAGTAGTTAGTAAGTTAGTACTAGTTGTATGATTGAATTTGTATCATCATCATGTAACTGTTTACAGTTTAATTATTTCATTTTTGCATGTGTAATTCATAATTTAAATTTTGATATATAAATTATATATATAACGTGTCCTCCATGTCATATTTCCGGGGGTCGTCGTGCCTGTGTCGGATACTCGTATTTCTGTGTCCTTCGTGTCTCGTGTCCCCGTGTCAGGTAACTTAGCTTATAACATGTAAGATCAATTCCAACTTAAACAATCGTAATATCTCAACAATTCACGCATACCAATGCAATGATTTTGTTTCTCCAATGAAAATTAGATTAGTGTCTTATCAATTGGGTTATGGAGTCTCTTGTATAAGGGCTAGGGTTTGTTACTTCTCTAGGGGTGTAAGCCTTTTTACTCCCTAAAGCAAAAGAAACCTAGCAAGGTAAATCTAGGAGGGTGTAAGCCTTTTAACTCCTCCTAGCAACCTTTGCAATAGCTTATTCAATGACAATAATGATAGATTTTGGTGGAGGGTGTATGCCCTTATACTCCTCTGAGAGTTTAGAAAAATTAACCTTGCAACCAAGAAAGAAACAACATAAAGCATAAATTCCTTACCTAGTCCAAGAGATAACAAAATAAACCTTTCATTACCAAAAACATTCCATCACAGGAGCAAGAACAAGACATCCAAGAGATAGCGCCTAGCTTATTCCTCCAATAGACAAGTAATGACATTCAAAATTTCATAAGAGAGAGAGAGAGAGAGTGAATTTCCCAAGTAGGGTGAAAATTTCAGCCAAGCAATATGTAATTCTCAAGTGTGTTATGATTATATGACAAAAGGGGCGACCTCTTTTTATAGGAGGTCACCTAAAACCCTTTTGTCCACAATTCAACATGTCAACATTAAATTAGGGAAGCTGACCTCCTCCTTTGTCCTTTTACATCTCAAAATTCAAATTTGCAAAAAGAAAATCCCCTTTTAGGGGTGACGTCATGCCCTAAAGGGTGTTGTTTTGGCATAATGAGCAAGTCGTTGAGGCTTTTGAGGGAGATGTTCGGCCTCCAAAGGAAATATCTTCATGTGCAAGCGATTTCCCTCATTTAGACGTGCCATGTCAATGTAGATTTTAACCTTGTGCAAATTTTATTGCAAACATATTTTCAATAAAAGAACAGAAAATATACAATGGCAAATAGACACATTACACAGAGATTTTTCCGCTTGAAACCCAAACCGGGAAAACCAACATATTCTATATTCATTCATGATGATACATTGTTTACAATACAATATACATATAGGAGCCAACGACATCCAAAACCCTAACTCAATGACCTGGATTAGTCAACAACCGTAATTCCTTAACTGGAAATAGAAAACCATCGGCAAAAACCATGTGCCAAAAAACCGCCCAACAATAGACATGAAAAACAAGGCAAAAATGTGACATGTTTCTCGAGGATTTTTTTTTCTTGGGGGCGCTGCCCCCGAACCCGCGCACAGGGGGTCTATCGCCCCCCTGCAACCCACGAGGGGGGGACGCCATCAAACCTCCCTGCACACCCGACACAACGTAGCATACACTAGAGCTAGTCGTGCAAATAATATAACACATACCCAAAAATCACCATCAATTTGTCCAACACCACCAAACCCTAGCCTTCAAATGATGACATCATGCTCCAAAAGAGAAGAATGTGGCCTCCAAAGGAAAACGATTGGGCTATGAAGGCTAGTGAGTCATCTCCAATGGAAAATCAAATGCCTCAAAAGGAAACGTCCCTCGTCCAAGCTGTCCCAGTGGGTGGGGTATGGCATTCACTTTGTGGGCTTCATGCCCCAATGAAGACCCAAGCAAGGCTTGTTCCTCCACAAATGTCCACCAAACAAGGTCCTGCAAAGAAAAGTAAATTCTCCCTCCAAGGGTCTCAAGTCATATGTATCATGCCAAGTAAAATCACATTTAATACAAGAGCCATCTAAACACGTGCATCAGATCTACCTTTTCAAATTAAACAAGTGCTCAAAGACCTTATGCAATTTGCCAAATTTAGATATTGGAGGGGTGTCATCATGTCTTATTGGGTGAACCAATTCCTCAAGTAGGGGATATTCCTAAGGAGAATCCTTTCTAGGTTATGTAGTGAATGTGAGGTGGATGGGGTTAGACTTTTAGGTATGGGGTTTCATGACATACAAGGGCTCATATTGTCTAATTTATGGGCGCCTTGCTGAGGGCTAGCCACATCCTTTTTCTCTTTTTGTTCTTGAAGCATATTTTTTCCACGCCCTTTATTATCCATTTAATTTGCAGGTATTTCCAAGTTGAAGACAATAAGGGGCACTAAAAATGAAATGCATAGCCCACAAACACTATACCTTGTTTGGCATGATTGATTAATTAATTTTTTTATTTATGGTCCCTCAATTTCTGAGAAGCGTTTCATTGCTCTCAAAATCCTGGGGTGAACTTCTATTGCATGATGTTTTTGCTAGGACACCTCTGAGCCTAGTGGCCCCTTCTTCCCATGAAATGAGGTACATGCCCTTCTTGGGTCAATAAGCCTGAAAACCTAAAAGATGGGGACACAGAGGGGAATAAGCAACATACGGTGGCAAGTATGAGTGGGAATGGTATAATAATCCTTTAAGGAGACCCTCGGTTGCAACCCTTTCCCCGAGGGTGGCCACTTACTAGGAAACCATGACACTCACCAAGGTGAAATAAGACAAAAAGTATAATTTCCAAGCAGACGTTCCATAATCAAGAGAAGCTTTAATGCAACATATTCAAATGCCTCAAGTACTAAGGTGAAACTTACCATGAAACTTGACTTGTTACATCATGGAGCAAGATCCATTGTCTTCCGGAAGCAAGTTGGTGCAGTGGATGGCATCACGACGAACAAAGAACTATGGTGGTGAGGCAGGGCTCCATTTGTGTAAAATGACACTGTCGGTCAATCCATCTCTCGGTACTCCATGTCTACAAACTGAGGGCGTTGATACATCATCTCCTTAGTTATCCTTAGGAATGGGGGATAACAAGACTATGCAAGGACTTATTGAAGAACTACAAAAGAACACTAGGCTTGTAATAGGGTGGGATAATTGCAAGGGTACAAACAATAGTGCTTTAGAAAGTTGCTTGTAGTCCTTGTTTTGATCTTTGCATTATTTTGGATTTCTTAATAACAACAATCTACTCATGCTTGTGTAGTTATGGTCTCTATTTCATCTGGGAACAATGATTTTGTAGGAACTATGATTGTTGATGCAATAGATAAGGTTGGGTCAGATGGATTTCTCTTTGTTGAATGTTCGTTTTCTTTTGAAACCACGATTGATGTTGAGGAAGGAATGGTGGTAAACTAGAAACTACACTGATTCTAATTGAAATCTTTGTTTGACAATTATATCACTTGTAATTTTGTTCATGATGCAGTTCGATAGGGGCTCCATATCTCCCCAATTTGTCACACATGCATAGAAGTTGATTGTAGAGTTTGAAAATGGTTGAATCTTGGTCACTTAAAAATTACACCCATCAAAGAGATTATCCCTCTATTAGAAAAGACCACGCAGTTAAGAGCACCTTTGATTATAATATTAGAAGAGCTTTCACATGAGGCATTAGCTACCTTGGTTGTGAATAGATTGCTTGGAGTAGTCAATGTTGCTAATGTATAAACACCAATCCTCAAGGGGAGACAAAAGGATATTCGATTTTTACAGGTATGATTTTAGTGTTAAAACAATTTTATATTGATGATATAATTACTCAAACACTGTGAATTAGACTTTGTTTTGCTATTGCTATTTTTTTGAAAGTAAATTCTTTTCGGAGACACATATAGTCCTAATTTAGATAATCTAAATTTGATTAACAAGATTTTCATTACTATAATCAAAATTCCATTTTTTTTGCTAAATTTCTTAAAAACACAACGCAAATAAGTGTTGAATTTCTTCTTAGATCATTTTAACACATAGACCAATTGACTACTTGTACTCCATGAGTCTTTGAAAATATTGATTAAATGTCCACTCTTAGATATGTGTATCATCATTCTTTTATTGCATATTATTATTATTGTGCAATTAATCATTATAAGATAAATCATTGGCATTTTGATTTTAACTGATGTTTTTTATAAATGCATGTGTTGTTAATTCTATAATTTTAACAATTGTTAGAAATAATTACAAGGTATCATGGAAGAAGTTATCTAGGTTTGTATGGTTTTTTTTATTTTTTTATATGTAGTTGTAATTGTGTTTGGATAGCAAAGGATTATTTCCCACATAAGTTTACAAGAATTATGGATACATATTTAATATTTTTAATTATATATATATAGATGATGTTCATGTTAGATTGGAGTGGCCACATATGCCAAACTCAAAGATAAACAACTTAGGATTGAAGATGCCAACAAATGCTACCTTTGTTAAATTATGGATAAATATTTAATATTTTTAATTATATATATATAGATGATGTTCATGTTAGATTGGAGTGGCTACATATGCCAACCTCAAGGATAAACAACTTAGGATTGAAGATGCCAAAAATGCTACCTTTGTTGCTGTTCGAAGGGATTGGGCCAAGAGAACAAGCAACTTTTGTTCATTTATCTAGAACAAACCATGGACGATCCATATGAACATATCAATGTTGGACATTGTATAAAAGGTGCGTCCATTGCCTAAAATGCTTGAGTTGTTGAAAGCGACAATTATGTTTTATGCTTCATTTAAGTAAACTAAGTTTTTTTTTTTTTTGGTCATGTAGGATGTTTAAAGCTATAAAAAGTCTTTCATATTAGATATGTAAGTGTTGTATATTAGTTTCTTAGTTATGGAGGATGTTTTTTCTTAAGTTGATTTAAGATATTTTAGTTTCGGGTGCTTATGGCTCAACAACATTAATCATAACTAATGCGGGCATGGAAAGAGATGATGTGATACTTAAGAAAATTTTGACAAGTGGTTAGGAGATGGACTATAATGCAATGGCAAACACATACGCCAAACTACTATTATGGTGTCATAGGCCTTTCAAAGGTTGCAAGGTGTACAATGCAGAATGTGACAAAATGTGACTTTGTTGTAGACATAGTTTTCACAATCTAGGGGATTGTAGTTGAGAAGCCTAAAAAGTCAAAATTTACAACTCCTAGGGATAGTTGTTTAGATTTGTTATTTATAATTTTTACCTTAAAATTGAGAACCATGTCCAATTAGATAAAATTGTTCTCTGTCATCTTTTCCATTTAGATGTAATTATAAATAGGTATTCATTATTAGAATTATTAGAATTAGCTCTTGCTTGTTGTGTAGTTGTCACATGAGTTGTGACGGAGTTGTCATCTTGTGCTTAGTATTTGTTTTGTAACGATTTAATAAGTTTTGTGTTGTTGCTAAGTGGAGCATAAGAAAGCTAGGGGAGTGAAGAGTCTCATTATGAAAGTTCCAATGAAGCTTCTGTATTTGAAGACATCCTTATAGATCATTACATGGGGCACATGGGAATATAAAAATGCATCTTTGAACGAGGAGGTTTTACCACTCTAACCTGGGGTTGTTGGCACCCAAAGTTTTAGGATAGAGATTGTGCGCACACTATAGTTTTGCGTGCACCCCAACAATTGTGCAATGGATGACATGAGGCACGTGCGCCATTCTGAGTTTTTCCATGTGTGCCAGTCTGAGTTTTTCCATACACCCCAGTTTGAGTTATACTATGCGGGCCATAAATCAAGAAGATATTGCATGCACGCCGAAATTAAGAAAATAATCTTTGAGAAATCTTCCCAAATGATTACTTCAGGTAGCACGAGAGATCGTGGAGTAGTAAGAGGATGAGTTGGCAAGGAAGTTAAGACTGCCACAACTCCAAAGAAGCTATGTGGATTGCATATGGGTGACGGAAGCGTGCGGGACTGGCATTCAACAGAGCCAGTGGAGTAGAATTGAAAGTGATAGAGCGCCATAGAAAAGAAGGAAACAAAAGGGAGCAACGACAACAGAGAAGGAGTTAGTCAGTTGGTCAGTTGACTGTTTAGTTAGTGGTTGATTGTTTCTATTGGGATCATTGTTGCTATGGTCGATGTCTTTGGGCTTGCTCTGACCTCATGTTTTGTAATGTATCTGGTTGCGAGTATGGTTTTGTAATATTTGTAGAGTATGAGAGAAAGCACATAACTCCATGTGTAATGAAATAATGTGAGAATGTATAAGAGCACAGGGCGTTGCTCCTGTCAATCGATGAGTCTCTTGGTATATGTATGTCACTAGTTGAATGAATATAATAAAAGTTGCAATGATTCCTCTCCTATGATGTGTTGATCATGTGTTGCTATTATATGTTGTTAGTCTTTAAACATAATGAAATGGAATGAATGAATGCCAACCTGAATGGATTCCCTATGTAATTAACCCTTCATCACCAACACAAGACCATATGGTCTTTATGATTCTCATGGCGTCTTGGGTGAGACCTTCTTCAGTCTTCGACTGAGGATTGATATGCTTTTGGTTTTTGTTGGTCAACTCTGGATGAACCCTGGGCCATTAAATCCCCAGGTTTAAGAAGGACGCATGCAAGTGAGCCAACATGGGTCTCGTGTTGTGCTGCTAGTTCTTTTATTTGCTTCTTTATGGGTTGTTTTAGGCATTAGTTATTTATTGAATATTTTTACATGGTATTAGAGCTAGTACAACCCTAATATTTCTCACGAGGGAGGTTCATGGATTATGTTTACAGGTCATGCCTTTGTCCGTGGAGGTCCCTATTGAGAAGTACAACATTATAGCTTTGTGATGGCATGAGAGAGACAATGGGTGGAGGGGAAATCCCTATTTGTGTTGATTTGTGCTCGCAATGGTGCTTGAACTTCGACTTGGTGAGCAACACACAATTACAAACAAAAAAAACTTGGGCATTTGCTTGTCGGTGTTGCATTCATTTCTAATTCGTTGGTGATAGGGAAATGCTTGTATGATAATCTCAAAGTTGCATGGAATGCATATGAGCAATTGTTGAAAGGGCAGTTGCGAGTTGTTGTAGAGAACAATGCAACATGTTACATGGTGCATTGTATGTTTTATCAAGTTGGAAGGAGAGCATGAAGTGGAGGTCATGGTTATGACAATGAAATACAACTTGTGGAGAAGCATGTTGGGAGTGATTCCCACGGTGAGTGTTATTATTTTCCTTCCTGAATAGACCTTGTTTGCTAACACTTGTGATAAGTTGGTTGCATGATTGTTATATCTGAGAGGGATATCAATGTTAGTGCATATGCAATGGAGAGACACAATTCACGATTGTCAAGTAGAAATTCATATAGATTAGTTGAAGATGGATATTGTGGAGGAAATCTTACAAGAATGCAGTTGTTTAATGGCAGAGACAAGGATTTGCAAGGATGTGTATGCAAAACTCAATAGATAGTAGAATTGTTTTTGGATAAAACTCCGTGAGAGGTTTCAAAACATCCAACGTTTCGAGTTGACACGCCACCCATCATCAGGGACCTAAGAAACTAGTATGATTGGAAAAGAGTGTTGAGGCTTGTTTGTATAGAAGAATAATGGTCAATAATCATTACAGGAGAGAGGAAAGATATCATATAGAAATGGTAAATTAATAAATTAATAGAGGTAGCCGTTGAGATTAGGTATTCAATGAAGGATTAATAAGAGAGGAGGTCAAAGATAATGGATAGAAGTAGCCATTGAGGTTAGGTATAATAATAGGGTTGATAAAAGATAACAGATGGAAAAATTAATTAATAAAGTAGCAAATTAGTAAAATTAATAAATTAGGAGAAGTAGTTGTTGAGATTAGGTATTCAATAAATGAATAATAAAAGGGGTTTTTGATGGGATAATAAAAGAGGTGATAAAAAGGGGGGACACATGATAAGGAAATTAAGTAAAGGGGGGACACATGATAAGGAAATCAAGGGGGGGACACATAGTAATGGGGGGACACAAATTTTCTATCACCTTCTGAATCCAAAGAGTGATGAGAACGATGATATTAAAAGGATAAAAATATAGTTACGTGAGTTGTTGTGGTAGATTAATGATAAAAGAAAGGAATTCATTAATTAAATAAGAGTGAAATTATAAAATAGAGAAAAAAGTAAAAAGAATTTGTGAACCAAAGCCAAAAGATTTCTTTAAATAAGAGAGAATTAAAATAGAATAATAATAATTCGGATAACTTGAATAGGTTAACTGGGGAAACTAATGAGACAAGCGGTATTTGTTGTGAAGAAGAGAAAATATGGAGAGAGAGGAGCTGTTGGATGCGAGGAAAAGAACCAAGGGATCAAAGAGGAAGAGGGAAAGGTTGGAGATGATAAAAAATCTAAAAGGAGGAAGCCTAACGGTCAAGGTGATGAATGGTGGGCTTCCATGATTAACTAATCTTGTAGCCATCTTCACGATTAAAGTTATTAGGATGTTTTTCAATTTCAAGGGCTTCCTTAATGAGTCGAGAGGAGTAATGAGGGGTAGAGGCTAGTATTTTGGTTTGGTCAAAGAAAATAAGGTGCTTGGATTTGAAAGAGGGTTCGACGATAATCGATTTGGGTATTCGATTATAGGTGGTATCAATTATATTCTCTTTAAGCATGGATTTAAAGGTTCTACTAGTTTGACCTATGTAAGACTTCCCATAGGAAAACACTTGGGCCAAGTGTCAGGTTGGATTTATCTTTAGCTGTTCTAAAAATTTGTTTAATGGTTTTGTAGGGTTTGAACACAGTTTTGATATTCTTCTTAGCCAAGAGTTTTGCAATATGATATATGGTGCCCTGGATGTAAGGAAGAGATAGAAGAGAATGAGGAGGGGTGGAGGTTGATTTGAGAGATAGAGTAACCATTCGATAGAAGGGATTTGGTTAAATGGCCCTTTTCCTTGGCGAGGAATTGGGGGACGAAAATGCAGATGGCGCGAGTAATCAAGGTTTTTAAGACAACATATTTTTGAGCTGGATGATGGTGGGATCTGGCATTAAGGTATCTATCCGTGTGAGTTTTCTTCTTGTAGACTTGGTGAGTGAGGGAGCCATTAGGAAGACGAGAGACGAGAACATCTAAAAATGGGATAGAGTTGTCCTTTTGGGTTTCCATAGTGAATTGGATATAGGGGGAAAGGATATTAAGATGATTGAAGAAAGAGATTAGCCTGGCATGGTTGTGAGGCCATATGATAAATGTGTCATCTACAAATTGAAACGAACATTTGGATTTTAGATGGAAGTTTCTTAAGGCTATATCCTCAAAGTGTTCCATAAATATATTCGCCACCACTAGGGATAAGGAAGGCTCCATGGATGTACCTTTGGATTGTTCATATAAAACCCCCTTAAAGGTGAAGAAAGTAGAAGAGAGGCAAATTTTGATTAGGCTAAGAGTTTCTAGGTCTACCAAGTTGGAGATCATGTTTAGGGCTTCTGTGACAAGAATTTTGGTAAATAGAGACACCATGCCAAATATGACCATGAGGTCATCATCATCAAGGTGAAGATGTTTGGTTTTATGAACGAAGTCCACAAAATCTTTAATGAAAGAGGAGGTTTTACCGACAAAGGCTTGAATCTCGTCGACAAAAAATTGAGCAAGGGAATGAGTGAGGGCTCCTATGGAGCTTAATATAGGTATGAGTATAATATATTTTTTTGTGTATTTTGGGTTTCCCATAGATCCTTGAGGTTTGAGGGTTATGTTGAATGAGACACTTTTGTAAGCTAGGGTCCAGGAAAGAAAATTTTATGTCTTTGGTGACCATGTTGGTAGTGGTATTAATCGGGTTTTTAGGGAGAGATTTATACGTAGAGGAAGAAAGAAGGTTAATAAGTTTCTTCCTCTTTGATCCTTCGGTTCTTTTCCTCACATCCAACAACTCCTCTCTCCATCTTTTCTCTTCTTCACTAAAAAATCGCTTATCTCATTGGTTTCCCTAGTTAACCTATTCGAGTTATCCGAATTATTATTATTCTATTTTAATTCTCTCTCTTAATTAAAAAACCCTCTGGCTTTGGTTCACAAATTCTTTTTACTTTTTTCTCTATTCTATAATCTCACTCTTATTTAATTAATGGATTCCTTTGCTTTTCTCATTAATCTACAACAAAAACTCACTTAACTATATTTTTATCCTTTTAATCTCATAACTCTTTGGATTATTTTTTCTCTATAACCTTCTTAATTTAATTCTTTGAATCTCAATGGCTTTTTCCATAATCTTTTTATTTATTTGATTTACCTGACTTGATTGCCTTATCATCTGGCCCCCCTTTTTATCACCTCTTTTATTATCCCATCAAAAACCCCTTTTATAATTTACCTTACGTAAGATTGCCTTATCATCTGGCCCCCCTTTTTATCACCTCTTTTACTATCCCATCAAAAACCCCTTTTATATTTTATTTATTGAAATACCTAATCTTAATGGTGGCTTCTCCTAATTTATTAATTTTACTAATTTACTACTTTATTAATTAATTTTTCCATTAGTTATATTTTATCAACCCTATTACTATACCTAACCTCAATGTATACTAATATCCATTATCTTTCATCTCCTCTCTTATTAATCCTTCATTGAATACCTCATCTCAATGGCTACCTCTATTAATTTATTAATTTTACCATTTCTATTTGTTATCTTTCCTCTCTCCTGTAATGATTATCGACCATTATTTTTCTATATAAACAAACCTCAATACTCTTTTCAAATCATACTAGCTTCTTAGGTCCCTGATGATGGGTGGAGTGCCCACTCAAAACGTTGGATGTTTCAAAACCTCTCACATAGTTTTATCCTGATATTATGACTAACTGTGGAAACCTACATACTCAAACTCAATAGATGTTTCATGTTTTAGAAGATAACCTACATGGATTTTGTCTTGAGAAAAAGTACAAGCATGGAAAGCTAAGATAGATATTTCTTGTCCCTATGTAACTTCATGTTTGGAGTAAGTATAATGTGTCGATGCATGATGTAAAGGGTATATGACTATAAGACCTAGTGTGGCATGGAGAACCCTTGAACTATTAGTATTGTAGGGTGAGACTCAGTGTGGCATGCATAACCGTTGAATTCTTGGTCTTGCAGGATGTGTTTGTAAGTTTGGTGAGACATGATGGTGTCTCTATTCTTGGAGACAAAGACTAGGCATTTTGGTTAAGTTGTGTATATCTTAGAACATGTGACCTTCGATAATATTGTTCTTCATGTGCCCTAGGTGCATTGTTGTAATGTATATCACTTACGGGAAAGTATTCCTTCACAGATATGAGGAGATATCATGAAATGGGAACAAACATTATATTATGAAAAATTCTTAACAAGTACTTGGTATGGAAGAATTTTAGAAATAACTTAATTGTCACTTGAGTTGTCATCTTGTGCAAGTTTGGTACGTGTTTTGTAATAATTTAGTAAGCTTTTGTGTTGTTGCTAAGAGGAGTACTAAAAGAGCTTTGGGAGTGAGGAGTGTCGATGAAAAAGTTTCAATGAAGATTTTGTACTAAAGCACACCCTCATATATCATTACATGAAGCACATGGGAATATAAAGATTAATTTTTGATAGTGGAGGTTTTACCCAATATGAAGGTTTTTACCACAACCCTAATATCTCATTATTGTATTTTTAGTTCCGTTATTTGCTTCTTTAGACACTATTTTAAACATGAGTTATTTATGTAAAAATTATTTGTTAAACATGATGATTTGTTTAATTTTAGATTATGATTTTCATTTTGTGACTATGAGCCTTTGTTAGTTACAATTGAACAGTGAAATAAATAATGACATATAACTTTGCAGCAAATTACTAAGCAATATTCAAATGCAGTTTTTAAACAAATTCAAAACAATCTCAACAAATTACTAATCAATATTCAAATGCAGTTTTTAAACAAATTCAAAACAATATTCAAATGCAGTTTTTAAACAAATTCAAAACAATCTAAACTAATAGATACACAAATTACTAATCAATATTCAAATGCAGTTTTTAAACAAATTCAAAACAATATTCAAATGCAGTTTTTAAACAAATTCAAAACAATCTGAACTAATAGATACACACAAGTGTAAATTTTGAAGATTTAAAAAACAAAACAAAATACACCTCTTTATTTTTTAAATTATTTAAAACACCGACACTCTGCTCTCTGTCATTGTTA
>SNQJ01S0041945.1:42062-56803 GCA_010110895.2 Picea sitchensis
TTTTACCCAATATGAAGGTTTTTACCACAACCCTAATATCTCATTATTGTATTTTTAGTTCCGTTATTTGCTTCTTTAGACACTATTTTAAACATGAGTTATTTATGTAAAAATTATTTGTTAAACATGATGATTTGTTTAATTTTAGATTATGATTTTCATTTTGTGACTATGAACCTTTTTTAGTTACAATTGAACAGTGAAATAAATAATGACATATAACTTTGCAGCAAATTACTAATCAATATTCAAATGCAGTTTTTAAACAAATTCAAAACAATCTCAACAAATTACTAATCAATATTCAAATGCAGTTTTTAAACAAATTCAAAACAATATTCAAATGCAATTTTTAAACAAATTCAAAACAATCTGAACTAATAGATACACAAATTACTAATCAATATTCAAATGCAGTTTTTAAACAAATTCAAAACAATATTCAAATGCAGTTTTTAAACAAATTCAAAACAATCTGAACTAATAGATACACACAAGTGTAAATTTTTTAAACAAATTCAAAACAATATTCAAATGCAGTTTTTAAACAAATTCAAAACAATCTGAACTAATAGATACACACAAGTGTAAATTTTGAAGATTTAAAAAACAAAACAAAATACACCTCTTTATTTTTTAAATTATTTAAAACACCGACACTCTGCTCTCTGTCATTGTTAGATTGGTCACTTACACCTCCCTTTTCAATGCTCATGCGTTGCAGAGACATGAAATTGGTAAAGGACAACATGTTCATCTGCGTTGTCTAACTATTTTAATTTTTTTATTAAATGCAGAATGTTTCCAAAATATTTTTGGAAAAGGGTCAAGACCCTAAAATTTTAGAGTACACCATGTTCATCTGCGTTGTCTAACTATTTTATGTTATGTTTTTCAAAATATTTTTGGAAAAAGGTCAAAACCTAAAAATTTCGACTACAACTTGAAGTAAAAGTATTATTAACCATGCAATTAAAAATGAATATAAAACTTTTAATATTACAATTAGAATTTAAAGTCACTATTCACAATGCAATTAGAAATTAAAAAATGAATATAAAACCTTTAATATTTAGAGTTTCACTTTTTAATGTTATGCCTTTTCTGTAATAAATCTTCCTTTGTCATAGAATATTCCGTTGTTTGGGAAAAAATCAAAGTGAGGTGTAAAGTTCCTCTTAAACTTTAAATGTTAGAAGTGTATGTAACTCAGGTAACTATTAGAAAGTCTGATTGATATTATAAAGTGTTCTTAAAAATATAATCGATTCCAGGTTGCATAACAATTGTGAGTACGTTTTCTTCTAACATGTTATGAGTCTGTCTTTTCTCCTTACATTATTCGTTATGTTGATTGTTTTTGTTGCCGATGCTATTGAACAAATGAATGAATGAATACGCACTAAATTCAGTCTCTTTCATTCGATATTTATAAATTTAACATTATCTCTATTTGATATAATAATTAGAAATAACATTATGGATGGTTGTAGATAGAATTGAGATTGTTTTTCATAATTGTCATATCTTATTGTGATTTAATAATTAGAAATAACATTATGGATGGTTGTGGATATAATTGAGATTGTTTTTCATAATTTTCATATTTTATTGTAATTGTATCTTAGTTTGATGAGTTTGTGTAGATTGTTTGTGCATCTTAGTTTGATGAGTTTGTGTAGATAGTTTGTGATGCCATATTCAGTTTGTGTAGATTGTTTATTTAAAGAGATTAATTAGGATATCAATTAATATGATGATGATGGTTAATGTTCATTGAAGTTAAATTTGGTCTCTCTGACCTTAAAAAAGGTAAGGAATTACTTAGTTTGTTTTAGAATTTTATTTGTGTGCTTGAAAAGCTTTAAAATAAGTGTTTTTAGATCATTGTAGTTTTCATGAGTTAAAATGTTAGGAAGGTCAATATTGCAACAAATATTTTGAAATTGTGATATAATGTGAGTGTACACAAAACACTCTAAGAGAACATGCTTTTCATCTTAGACCCTCTTAGTGTCACAAAGATGACAAATTCTTTCGACCCACGATGTTTTGGGAATTGTCCTAGTAAACCCAAACCATCTTTCTAAATTATTTTAGTATGAACCTTCTGTTTTCCTTTTTGACAGTTTCAAAGCCCAAACATTGAATACATGTGAGGGGATTGGTGGGAAAATTCACTTCTCATAGTTATTAAAAGCACACACATGAGTACAATCAACCTTGGGAAATGTGAGAGATAACATGCATCACAAAAAAATAAATTCAATGGGGAGAGAAGACAGTTTTTAAAGTTGGGTAGAAGAAGGGAAATGTGTGTGGAGTGTTGGGAGAGAGAAAACAACCATAGTGGATTTTGTGGATATCTCTTGAAACTGGTAATTGCATGAAGAAGCAGGTTGTTAGACTTATGAGATAAATTTATGTGTAAGAATTTCCCAAGTGAGCAAGTGAGTTGCTGCTATGAGAATTCATGTTGCAACTGTAAATTCGTAGAGTTCCTAGTAGAAAGATTTCTTGGACAACTTATGCTAGAGCCCTAGAGGGAAGTGGGATAGCCCAAGGGATTGTGTGGCAAAGAAATGATCTCATACCTTGGGTTGTGCAGGTTGAGGGGAAAGAGAGTTGGTGGATTGGAATGATTGTAAGAATGAGCTTGCTATGAGGGGAAAATAGACACTCGTAGGAGACATCCTTTCTTGTGAATTCGTAGCCCCAACTCGAGGATGACTCGTTGTTAAGAAATATCTAGTAGCAAGTCTATGGTTGGTTGGACCGTCCTTCCTCTACATCTAATTGCCTATTTGTAATAATATAAGTGATCATACTCACAATGTTTAATTATTTTAAATGTTGAGTTTAGTGGTTGTGCATTTCACTCTAAGTTTTTTTTCTATTTATTGTTATATGCTATGTGTAGACGCCACATTTTAATATGTGTATTGCATGTGTTAGAACACGTATAATTTTGAGCTTTTGAACTTTAGATTTTGCCTCTTGGAAATTAAATTTTTTATCCAAAAAAACAAAAAACTTAAAAAATTGCCTTTTAAATTTAAAATAAATCCAATGGTTGTTATTTATCAATAAAGGGTTTACAATATCTATCGTCGATGAGTTACCTTAATTTGAACGAATGATCTTGATGATCTCCAAAGTTTAGAAGCCGCCTGAGTTTTAAAAGAAAGTTTTTAACGGTTGCTTCGGAGCTCCGTGCTTTGGATGTTCCAACAAAGCTAAACAACAAAAACCTCGAAACTTTGAAGTCTCGAAGATAGCCACTTGTGATAATTCCTAAAGGAATTACGGACACGTCATGGGACATGTGTCTTTTAAAGTCTTTTCTTGGGTTGACATGTGGCACTTATTATTGATATTTACGTCGGATGATTCACACGTTTTCAAGTGACACGTGGCACCTCTATTTTTTTTAACACGTCATCAAGAATGATGCCATCTCTGCCACGTCACTCCAGAGATCGCCCTTCGGGAGTTTTAACAAAGACTGAATTCACAAACCCTCGAAGTATCGAAGTGCCAAAGTAATTACAAAAGTAAAAAGTGTTTTAAAGGATTAATAAAACATTTAATAACTTAATCATGATTAAGTATTAATTAAGCACTTCGTAGTTCAGACTTCGGGAGATTTCCATCCTGTCACATCCAAAATTTCCGAAAGTCGAACCGACGAAGTAGTAATGACATTTATGATGGATTAAAGTTAATAAAGATTGCGAATCACCGGGTAATAAATTCCATTAAGTTTTTAATAAATTCTCCGTCAGTAGATCTATACGAAGATTGATAGACTTTTTGAATAAAGCACATTGAATTTCAAAATCATTTTACCATTTGCAATTAGCATTTTTTTATTCAGTGTAGAGCTTACAAACTTCTCTTGTTACAGGTAGGCTAATTCTATTTCCTTGAGGATTATGGCGCCACGAAAAGCTGCAAAGAAGCTTGATGCATCAGGTGATGATTCCAATCCAAATGCAGATGTTCTATCAGACACAACTCTGCGAGTTACGTACGCCATTAAATCTTGGAAGCAGGTTTTTGATATCTTAGAGCATGAGATTATTAATTGTCCAGACGACTCTGTATAGGAGGACAACGATTCCTTCTCAGCCAAGCTTAAATTTGTAGCACAGTCAGAACTACATAAGATCGTTGCACGACCCATAATTATACCCTACAATGATATGATAAGTTGGGCTTTGGAACATGTCGACATCCAAACCAGAAGCGTCATCAACCACCAACAGTCTGCTGTCGGCTCTTTCCTACCGGAGAATCTACAAGTAATGTACAAGCTTTCACCTACCCCTAAATATACTTACATTGCAATATTTCTTCTAGATTTTGAGAGAAGAGAATGCACTCAATACGGTAGAAATGGTCATGATATAATCAAGACATGGTGGGGACATCTAGAAAAATTCAGAACAAATGCTCATTGTATGTATGCCAAAATGTCCTTAGATGCTCATGTGTTATATATAGCCATGATGCTCTGTCATCTGTTTGGGAAGAAGAACCCTACACATTTCCTAGTTGAGTGGATAGCCATAATGAATGAAGTAGCCGAGGGTTATTCCTTCAATTGGGCTAAAATGATATCTGATAATTTGGCCAAGGAAATTGTCGAGTATCAATCAACAAAATCAAAAGGGAAACCTGCTCCCTTTTACATGTCAGCATATATTATGGATGCCATTTGTTCCATGACCCCATTCCCCCCGATGAATTGGATTTGGACCCCGGACAGTTATGAGCCAATACATTTCTATCACTCCAAATTATGGGAGGAAAATGCCAAAGATTTCTTTTACAAAATCTGTCACAACGTAGTGGTACTTGTTCACATAGCTATCTATGGCCACCTGCCACCCAGGATTTTAGAAAATATTATGGGAAATTTAGGCAAAATTGCAGATTGGTTCATTGAGGAGAATTTCTCTTACATTAGAGTATTTGGTTGTTATGTTCCTCCTCATGTCCTCCCACATTTTTTACCTGACAGGATGGTATGCAGAGAAGTGGCATACCGAACAGTAGCAGGAGGTATTAACAAGGAGTTGAAAGCAACTCAGAAAAAGGTTTGGCCAACTTTTCCCATTCAAGTTGGTATGTTCACATTATTAGATTTTGGTCATTCTAAAGTTAAGGCCGTGATCATGGAAGATGTCAAATTAGTTGACATCGAATTCAAGAAGCATGATCCACATAATATAGTGGAAAATCATTTGGCTCAATTTAACATGAAGCGATACATCCATGAGAATTCTCCTTATGATGAGATGTTTAGGGAAATTAGATCTTATGAGGAAGTTCAAAGCAGATTCCAGACTCTGCCTCCTGACCAAAAAGCTAGTTTCCTCAGGTTTCAAAAGCATAGACGAAACAATTTGCCCAAGATATTGCAAGGAGAGTCAAAACCCATGCCTTCTTCACAAGAAGCTAAACCCATAGGATTTGAGCCAAGTTGCTCCACTAAGAACACAGTTGAAGAAGTCCCAAAAAGTCCAGAAAAGTTGTTTCAAGAAATAAAAGCATCACTGTGAGGACTAAGTGATCCACATGTATTAGCTCGGTTCGAAGCTTTCATGAATCCGGAACAAGTTGTTCCTCATTCCACACTAGTTACTTTTGTTGGCACCCCAAATACAACAAGATATGAACATTCCACAACAATTATTTTTCCTATTACATCATTAACCCCTTTACAGACCATCTTTGGAAATCCTAGTTCCAAACTCATTTATATAAGTGACCTTACTCCTATCTTACCTAAAGAGATGCCTCCCTCAAGTTTCTTTTTCATCAAGAAACAAAAGGCTATTGTAAAAAGAGAATCTCATTAAAAGGATGGAGTAGTCACCAAAAGGCAAATATTGGTGTATGATGGGAAATATCAAGATGATCCTAAGTTTGCAAAGGAAGTTGTAGATTCACTAGGGGCTTTTGCCACTGCCAATCAATGGTCAGTGGACATTTAACCGAACAACTGCAACAGAAATGCCTCTTGGTAGAGAAATTGCAGAATGAGATACATAATACAAAACAGACTGTTAGAAGCAAGATGAACTGGGACATTGAACAAACATGGCTAGTTATCAGCATCAAATGAAGTAGTTACAGGATAACCTTGAGCTGCTCTACCAGAGTTCACATACCAACAAAGGTTTGATCACTCAACATGAAAATTTGATTGAACAACTACAGACCAAATTGGCCCTAACAAAGAATACTACAGTATATATTACTGCCTTCAAAACACAAGCATCAAAAATCAATGAGAAGATGGAAGTTGCCCAGCAGGAGCTCTATAAAAAAATAGATGCTATTCAGAAATGCTATCAGGTAGTAAACCTTTCTCTAAAGAATATTTATGTCAAGGAAAAAGAGGCATGTGTAGCCAAGTCTAAGTTTCAAGAAGTCATCATATGGAAGCAAAAAGCTAATATCCCTAGTCTTACCCCTCTCTCACATTCTAAACAAGTAAAAGGTGAAATGGCCCTGAAAGCCTGGGAAACAAATCTAGAAGAAGGAAAGAAACTTGCCAGAGATGCAAAAGAGGCGTGTATGGAGGCATTATCTTCAATAAATAAAAAACTGATTGAATTTGAAGGAAATAATATGTCAGAGGCATTGGGGCAGATTGAAATAGAAATGAATCAACAAAGCTCCAGAAAGAAAAAGGAAAATATTCAGTCTGCCATCCAACAGATGAACCAGATCGATTTACTTAAAATCACTGAATTGTTGGTTAATCCAAGTTCACAGTATTAGATCACAATCCAAGAAGTGAACAAGATCCAGGAGAAGCTGCCACAAATACATAAGAAGATGTTCACCTTTGAATTGAATGAAAGGGTCGAGCCTTCAAGATTCGTGGTAGCATTGATGGAAATGTGCACCCAATGCAATGAATAGAGAAAAGCTAGTGTATCTGGGAACAAATGAAAGAACATACACATTGTCCACTTCCTCAACCCACTTTACTTTTCACCCTCCAGCCTGTCATGCCCTCCACGCTCCCGATACTGTCTACCTCACCACTTTCACTCCCTCTCTTTTTACACGTCACTTATCCTATCGATCCCTACCACCTACATTATCTCATCCACTCATCCCACCTCCTTATTGACACTTGTCCCCATGTCATCCTATTCGTGAACAATTACTCTTCCCCGTAACCGTTAGCCATCCCATAACGAGCCAACGCTGAGCTACCTGATCAATTACCTCCCCCGTATCTTCAACTGCAATTCTTTATCCCAGGGACAAATGGCAACGAAATCAGATGGAAAAGATAGTAAGCCAATGATTGTGGTGGCCTTAATGGACATATGTACCCAGTTTAAAGAACAAAGGAAAACGAGCACGTCTATAAGAAAATGAAGAGACAGATGAAGCGCCAACAAAACTCAACAATATTTGCATGTTGTTATTTCATTCGAATTGTATTCTATTTTTAGGCAGATATTGTAGGAAGTCCAATGGTTTTTAGTTGTGACAATTTTTGTATAAATAGACAGATTTTAGATCTATTCGAGGCTGCTTCTTACCAAATGTTAAAAATAAACTTTTTGAATATTAATACAAGTGCAGACAAAGATTCTAAGTTTCGTTCAATTTGAGTTATGTGTTTCCTCTGTGTTCCCATTTCTCTGAATTTCTTTCTGTAGTTCTTGAAGAGTGAATGATTACAATTTAGTACTACATCTACTATGATCATAATATATCAGAAGTTCATTCAGTAACAACTTTTCTTCTGTTATTATGTGAGTAAAACAAGTCTTGTAATATGTGTGAATTACTGCATTTTTATCTCCTTTCAAGGGTGCATCTTCTATTTTTCCTCTACTACAAACAAGGTGAGACTTATCTGTAATTGATACCTGACTTTGTTTTAACAGTTTTGTAAATCTTTTCTACATCATTTGACATTATAATTGTGACTCAGATAACGAGATACAACCTATGCACTGTCTTATTATTAATTTCATTTAAATATTATTTCTCAGAAAACTGAAGGTAGAAAAAGCACTCATAAAAACATTTCATTTAAAACCTTTGATGCCTGACATTATTCTTTGAGCCTTAGAATCAATCTCAGGACCAACAACATGTTTGGAATGATATTGTGCATGTGTAAATAATATGCATTCGAGAATTTAAAATTGTTGTCAGTTGCATGAGTTTGTATTACATGTTACGTACATGTATTTTTTAAATTGGTATTAGAGTTATAGTTAGTCGTTTTTAGTCATAACGTGGCTCAACAAGGGAGCTGGGTACGTTACACTTGAGCTATAGGTGGTTTTGATTGGAGTTTGCAATCTTATGAATCTTTTTCTCTTCCATGTCATATATCTTGTTCTTGTACATTAGATACCTAGTCATAGGCATGCTCTCAATGGGGTAAAGACTCTCTTCTACGAGGAGGATAAAACATGATGTATTGCTTTTAATTTTGAGATTATAAGTTATAAAACATTTTTTCATTTTCTCTATCTTTCTCCACGACTCTCTAGAGATACTACAACCCCAAACTTCACAACCATATAAGATAACAAGAGTGATGAGAGTCTCAAAGTTGAGTTTCTTCTTATCCCATAGCGAAAGGTTTGCTAATTTACAATTGTTTTCAAGTCCATAATAAGCTTTCCATAGTCCATTTATTGTTTTCTCAATACTATAATTCCACTTAAACTTGCGATGAAGATGGATTTTGAGATATTTATATGAAGTCACTTCCTCCAAATTGTCGTTGTCATACATAAAATTAATATAAGTGATCTTTTTAAATTTAATTATACACATACTATAATAAACAATACACTTCCTCCAAATTGTTGTTATCATACACAAAATTAGCCTAAATAACCTTTTTAAATTTAATTATATTCATATCATATAACCAATGATAAAAGTCCCCAAAAATAAAAAAATTATAAAATATATTATACCTATATATATAGTTTTTATCTCTAAATTTTATTATTATAAACCAAAATAAAATAAACATTATAACAATACTATAAAATAATGTATCTCAACCATCCTACTCAATTAGTTAGCACTAAATAATATAATCGAAATAAATAACACCCAAAATATTATTAGAACATTAAAAAAAATCAATATAAATGAAATTTCATTTGTATAATAATAATGTTATTATATACCCCGGATGGGGTGACACGTAGTTTAGAAGCCACAGGTGGATTTGCACTAGGCCATGGCATAAATGTCGTTAATTGCTACCCATGCGCCAGTATTTATCATGAAGGACGACCATAGTTGCAGGGGCAGGACGGAGGGACCTCTCCCTCGCGCGAGCATTTACGATTGCAGTGTTTACGGGATGGCAAAGGCTATAGGTGGGAGGATGACTTCGACTCTCGTTTATTTGGTTTTCACCTCGGCTCCGAGCTCTGTCTGGATGCTCTGGAGCAGCCCTATTCTACTCACGCCTAGTGTATACCGTGACGTTCTTGTGCAGCTCTGCATTCCGCATTTTACCTGGGGGCTCGGGGGCGGTCCATCATTTCCGTTGTATCTCTCTCCGACCACCTCGAGACAGAGCACGCTTAATCCGCAACTGCCCTGCTCCTTTTCCATGGCCAGGAAGCGAGGAACACCTCGCCGTGGCGCAGCCTGGGAGGCGCAAAAGGTGCAGAGGCGTCGCAAGGATCAGTTGGAGAAGGCCTTGGCACTAGCGGCGTCCATTCTAAGACAGAGGGCCAGGCCAGAAAGAATGGCACGACTTGCCACCATAGCTGAGCCTGGTGTGGGAAGTAGTCGCGACGTCAAAGGAAAGGAGCCGGGAGCTTTGCAGAATTCCGGTTATGAGGAGGAGTTTCCCCCTTGCATTATCATGGAAGACCCGTCCCTGAAAGACTTGTCTATGGATGACCCGTCAATTTGCGAGAAAACTTGGGTGGCGACCCATCCGGAAGCTTGCAAGCTCACTCCGACCCTGTTAGATGATACACCCGGCTGTATCGTGGAGGAAATTCCCTGGCCTGGTGACGAAATTTGCAGTTGCCTTGGCGCACAGGCGTTCGATGAAGGCTCGAAGGGTGCGACGGCTGCGGTGGAGCAGATGGCGTTTGAAGGGAGCTCTGAAGCGACGATGGACGGGGGTGGCAGCTTGCATGGCTCACTCATCCGGGATGAACACCTGGCTCTTTTGTTTGACCTCCGTGGGCACCTGTCGGATCTGGAACATCGAGCTCTCCTCATGGGCCAACACATGGACATGCTCTTTGACGCGTTCTCCAATGTGCCTGCCAAGCGGAAATGTCCTCTCTGTGCGCAAGCTTTTGCCATCCTGGCAGGGACCACGAGGCAGAATAGCGAGGATGACAGGTCACCAGGCATCTAGGTTTCTTATGCTATTTCAATTCCTAGTTTTATATGTCTTCCTAGTTCCTAGCTTTATTACTTCACTGTTTTATATGTATTTAGACATTTTGCATCTATCCTGGTTTCCTACGGGCAGGACAGATGCCACTCTGTATTTAAGATTCTCATGCTATTGCTACTCGCCCTCTATATATGTTGGTTTCCGATAATCGGCAGCATTTTGGGTGGTTTCAGACCCACATTTTTGTACACTCTGTAAGAGTTTTGGTTACCTAATATAGCAGGTTCTACCCCTTTTTTATTTAAAAAAAATAAAAAAAATAATGTTATTATATAAAACTAAATAATATAATGTAAATAAATAACACCTACTCAATTAGTTAGCACTAAATAATATAATCGAAATAAATAACACCCAAAATATTATTAGAACATTAAAAAAAAATCAATATAAATGAAATTTCATTTATATAATAATAATAATGTTATTATATAAAACTAAATAATATAATGTAAATAAATAACACCGAAAATATTATTAGGACGTTAAAAAAATCAATATAAATGAAACTTCATTTATATAATAATAATGTTATTATATAAACGAAATTTTGGAGCCTATTATAAAATATGAAGTACACATGAAGGAAAAATATACATCTCCAATTTAACCACTGGGACTACACTTCCCAATTTAAGAAAGAAATAGACTTTTAATCATTTTAAAAAGTGAGGAAAATAATTTTTTATAATTAAAAGTAAAAATTATTAAGTTAAAAATATAAAAAATGTTTAAATAAAAATGGAAAGATAATGATAATTATGAACATTCATTAAAATTAATTTTTGATTTTGATTTTATTCTAATAATTTAGAATTTAATTATAATATTTTAATAAAAAATCATTTATATTTTACAACATTAAAAAATCAATTATATTTTATGAAGCGTAAACATTAATATGTTAGTTATATAATGAATATTTTTGTTATTTGTTNGTTATTATATAAAACTAAATAATATAATGTAAATAAATAACACCTACTCAATTAGTTAGCACTAAATAATATAATCGAAATAAATAACACCCAAAATATTATTAGAACATTAAAAAAAAATCAATATAAATGAAATTTCATTTATATAATAATAATAATGTTATTATATAAAACTAAATAATATAATGTAAATAAATAACACCGAAAATATTATTAGGACGTTAAAAAAATCAATATAAATGAAACTTCATTTATATAATAATAATGTTATTATATAAACGAAATTTTGGAGCCTATTATAAAATATGAAGTACACATGAAGGAAAAATATACATCTCCAATTTAACCACTGGGACTACACTTCCCAATTTAAGAAAGAAATAGACTTTTAATCATTTTAAAAAGTGAGGAAAATAATTTTTTATAATTAAAAGTAAAAATTATTAAGTTAAAAATATAAAAAATGTTTAAATAAAAATGGAAAGATAATGATAATTATGAACATTCATTAAAATTAATTTTTGATTTTGATTTTATTCTAATAATTTAGAATTTAATTATAATATTTTAATAAAAAATCATTTATATTTTACAACATTAAAAAATCAATTATATTTTATGAAGCGTAAACATTAATATGTTAGTTATATAATGAATATTTTTGTTATTTGTTTTAATTAATATTAATATTTTTGTTAATTGTTTTTTCATTTTTTTATATTTACATGTTTTAAAATTATTAAGCAAATATGGATTTAATGGTGTTGTCTTTTTAAGTTTTGGTTCTTTTTTATGGAATTTGATTATATAAATTTACATAAAATTAATTTTTTTTATTGTTTAAATTGTATTTTGAATGTAGAAAATTAAACAAAAAGTATCCTGGAAAAAGACTTAAAAGAGTTAGACTACTATTTTATTGAAGAGTTATTAGTCCTTGTCGTAGGCATAGAGGGACTATAGTGATCGATAATTCCTTGACTACATATTAGTTTGTCCTTTGACCACAAATATTTGCATAATATGTATAGTTGGAGCTAGGGAACTAAAAACATAGATTTTTATATAATAAAAGTACCATATATGCACTGATCTGATTGGATAAGAGATTGGAGGTCTTACTGTCGGCTTCGCTATTTCCATTGTTTTATATGGTAACATATCCAAACTTTTTTTATCGTATACAGTCTTTGTGAATCATATATTTTTCCTATGGATTGCTTGAAGGTGGATTAATGCTAGCATTAGTTTGAATGTTTGTCTTAGCATTTTTTGCTAGGTGAATATATCCGTAACTTTTTATTTGTACTAATCATATTGAAATGTTTAGATATCCAAGCTTTGTAGTGATCGAGAATTCCAACGTTTATAATGTCATTGCCGCATGTATTTGTATTGAAATGTATTGACACTTTTTTTGAGGTGCTTGAATAGGTCTGACAACTTAAATGTTTACATGACGCGAGGTCCTCCAACAGGCCTGACAACTTAAATGTTTGGATACCGCGAGGTCCTTACACAACCTGACAACCTTAAATGTTTATCTAAATACGTTTCTTGGAGTACATTTTTCCTCGAAATTTTCCATACAATGTTGCAGTGATTTTGCACAATATTGTTGTCCACCGCCAGTTGAATAGGAATTCTATGTTTCATCCTTCTTCTAGCTTTGCAATGCAATTTTGTCATCGTTGAAGCTACATACATTGTTTACTAGTTCAGTGAGTGCTTCTTCTTCGCTAGTTCGTCGGTTGTTGCTTGTTGTTGTTTGGTTCACAATTCGACCTGCGCTTCTGCCTTTCATCGTTTCGGAGTAAGTTTCCATGCCATAGTTTCATTTTTTGTTCCTTGTTTGTTGTTCATTGTTTGCAGTTTGGAAGTAAGAATGTTTGCTTATTTCAACTAGCATGCTCGTCGTATGTTTCTGGTTCCTTATGTGCTTCGACTGTAGTTTCGTAATTGTTGGAGATACATATGTTGTTTACTGGTTTGGTGGTTGTTGCTTGTTCGCTGGTTCAGTTTGTTTGGCTCGGGTTTACGCTTTGGGGCCATGGGGATATAGTTGGGCCTGTTTGTGCTTTCTCGCTGGTTTGGTGCTTGCTGTTTTCTTTTGTTTGATTCGGCTTTGCAGGGTTGGGGTCCTGCACTAGTAGTTGGAGCTGTTTTTTTTTTAAGATTATTATTCTTTTTTGGCCACTTTACGGTGTTCAGCCCCTGCACCCACGAGTCGACATGTAGTTGTGTTATTTTCCATGTTTGGCGAGGTCGATATCTGTTCTGCTGTGAGATTTTGTTGGTGCTTCAGTGCTGGCATGAAATAAAATAGTTGCATGAAAAATACTTCAAGAAGTACATGTGCAATTGCAATATCCACTGTTTTTTTGTTAAAATAAAGCATATGCATGTTGTGTTTATAAACCATGTATGGTCAAATGTGCCCATATGACAATACATGCTCTTTTTCCTTTACACATACTGGTGTGCCCACATTACAATCTATCTTGTACTTGAGATATGATATGTACAACAAAGATTCTGCAAAATTATATTTCCATGTCTGGAAGCATATCTGGTTAGTTTTCCACGGAAAACCAAAATCTTGTATTGTGGGCATAGCAGTCTATGTAGAGGATAAAGAACATATATTTCCATCGGTGGAAGCATATCTTGAGACTTTGCCACAGAATCGTTTAGCTACGGCCATGCAATTTCATAATATTTTGTGGCTTGTAATATATTTTGGGCAGGGAAAAATAAATTACACATTCACATCTATGGATGGAGAAGCGCAAAGGTTCATGTTTCTGCCTATCTTTTAGACTGTTCGTTGAGTCTCTTTTACTGTATGTACATATTACTTGTTGTCCGGTGCATACCAGCTTCCATTCATGTTCATTGTATTTTGTGCGTTCCCACATTCAAACAACCAAAATAGTTGGAAAAAACGACGAAGTCTTGATTGCATCGCTTGAAGAGGATATAGAAAGGTGCATGCTTGTACTGTTATTTTATATTACGTTGTTTTGTATTTCATTTATTATCTGTATATGTGTTCACCTAGTTTATTGTATCTTTATTACATGCATTCCTGCATACTAACCTACTTCATGTCCGTTGTGTTTTCACTGCATTGCTACATTTAAACAAACAGAATGGTCGGAGAGGACGATGAACTCTTTGGCGGGAATGTAGCCGAGGAATTACAGAAGTGGATACTTGTGCTCTTATTTCATATTCCAGTGTTCATTTTTTCATTTATTGTCTGTATATTTGTTGTGCTTGTTCTGCTGCTTTGCACATTTTTTTTATTTTTTATTTTTTCCCATTTTTTCTTCCTTCAAATATAATATATTCTATGTATT
>SNQJ01S0041946.1:0-13657 GCA_010110895.2 Picea sitchensis
AGTCTAGACGACTATATTGATGCTACTGGGTAAATGGTATGTTTTTGTGCTCAAGACCATTACCTGTAATACCTCCCTAGCTAGGAGGGAGTGTTAATATTATGGTAGTTGCGGGAGGTATTTACCTCCACGTGTGAACCTGACGAGAATAGGAGACTCTGTAAAGCAAGAGAAAACCCTAATGAGTTGGCTAATAACCCTAGAAGTCTTTTTGGCTCAAGAAGATAATTTATATTAGGTTATTAGCCTCTAAGAGAAGAAGTTGACCAGAAATAATAATAATATATTGAACAAACACATATCCAGAAGGAGAAGTCGGCCCCAACAAATCTGACAGAACCAGTATAAATACAAGGCGCCAGTTCTCATTTGACAACATCTCAGAATTGCAGACAACAAGTGGTGCGCATGTGTGGAGGAGAGTTGCAGGTGAAGCTACTATAGCTAACAGTTTCAGTATTGGTTTGGACTATCTCTTGGCTAGGGTTTGGACTATCTGATCAACTTTTTGTGATGTGCTATCCTTGGGGAAAGGTACGCTACCCTTTGTTTGGCTATCTAGCCTAGGGTTTGCTTCCAGAGAAATTATCAGTCAAGGTTAAGGTGCTCGGAGGGTGGCTTTGGCCTATGGTTGGGTGACGAGGGTATCGTCAATGGTAAAATGAGCACACCATCTTATATATTCTAAAATTTCCATCATGACAAGTTTTTTTTTCTGCACTTAGAAATCAATTTTATCCTTTGGGTTATAAAGAGAAAGCTTTAATTGAATGGCAAGATCTTAAACTAAGAAAAGGATAAACAGTGCAAGAATACACAAATGGATTTCGTAAAATGGCATTGATGTTAGATATTCCTTTACATACCCAAGAAACTCTAATAAAGTATATAAGAGGTTTTCCTACACATATTCATAACACTGTATTTATGTTTAGACCTACTAATATTGATGAGGTTTCTATTCAAGCAACATACATTGAATCAGGGAAAATAGGAATTGGTGTATCAGGGGAATCTTCTTCAAGAAAAGAGGACAAAAGGAAGTGGAATGGCAAGAATGTAAATTCAATGGCAAGAAAGGAAGAGAATCCCTCTTGTAAGCATTGCAAGAAAGAAGGGCATGATGAGGACCATTGCTGGAAATTGCATCCCGAGAAGAGACCGAAGTGGTTCAAAGAGAGGAAAAGGAGGAAAATAGTTGCAACATCAACACGACCAACATACTTGGGAACGGATTTAGGTGATGAATCTAAAATCTTAGTGGTTGTTTTGACAGGTAAAATGGGTGATGGATTTGATTATAAAAGTAATTTTTTTCACATAAGGGTCATTATGAGACATGCTAAGGTCAACACAATGATAGATAGTGGATCTCAATCTAACTTGATTTCAGAGGAAGTGGTTAAACAATTGGGATTAAACACTCAGATGCATCATAAGTTGTACTCACTTAAATGGATAACCAACAATCATAAATTGCACATAACAAAGCAATGCACATTAAAGTTTGCAATTTCATCTAAGTTTGTGGATGAGGTAACATGTGATGTGGTGCCACTCAATGAATGTGTAATGGTTTTAGGTAGTCCTTATTTGTATGATCGCAAAACAATCTTCTACAGGGAAAAGAATCAATATCATTTAATCAAAGCAGACAAAGAAAATGTGGTACATGCTCATCATTTAAAAGCAAGTCAATCTCTTCAAATAAGGGAACAATTAAGGAAGGAGGCTTATGTAAGAAACACACCTATAATGGTGCCAAATCAAGTAAATTGATCTTAAGCAAGAACAAGAGATGATTGCAGAATGGAAGATCAATCACACTTTTCTTCAAGATAAGCTAATGTCGTGCAAGTATTACAAACATATTAGCTCATTTATAGTCATATTTATGATGTTATCATTAGTAATGTTGTCAACATGGATGATAGTGTCTTCAGTAAGATGTGACAGAGTACAAGTGGCTAACAATACGTTGTCATTTATCATGGTTGTTTTACAACTGATCTTGATGAGACAGGTGCACAAGACAGTGTTTAAAGACATAAAACAAGTGGGGTGGCCTATCCCACACTTGATGACTAGTTAGTATCCTTTTGGAGGACCAAAAGGTCTTTAGTGGGGAGGCGTGATCTAGAATGGATCCTGGAGCTAAAATGGGTCCAGGAAGGCCTAAAAATAAAATTGCTTAGAATCACCCCAAAAAAGACATGTGCATATCCCTCATCGATATGAACCAAACACAACTTGAATGGGATCAAATAGACATTGTATGCGAAAGATATAACAATTTGTTCAACAAGCAAAATTGATGTCCGTACAGTGCTGATGTGGCAGTTGACTGTACAGGCTGTATGACTGTACAATGATGTGGCAGTGAGTGGCATGCTAACATACAGGTGGATGAGTCATATTTTGACACATGGCATGGGATGATGTGGCAAGGTCCGTTCAACACATGGCATTGACATGGACCGGTGCTGACTAGGAAGATATTGTTGACAGGTGTTCGAATGATAGTTTGACACATGGCATGTTTGGATGAATTTAATGGTGCCACGTGGCATACCTCCATTGGTTCGATTGTTTAGAAAAAGTTTGGAGTTCACCGGAGTCGAACCCGTGACCTATGGTCCAGGCAACGAGCGTCTTGGTAAGGCCGAGCTACCAGCCCGCCCATGATGAGTCTTAACACTCTAATTTCGAATTAAATATTTGAATGTGAATTGTTTAAGGTTTGGGTAGAGTTAAGGGTTGGGGCCTAGCCCAGTCTCGACGTGTCACCATATAACCATACCATGAGACCTTGTGTTAGAGAATGTATGTAGTTTATCCTTGACATATATTACATATGACTGTACCATATGACTATGACCCTTGTTCTATACAGTTGGCGTGCAATTTTGGGGTTAGCGCCGGTCAGTTGGGCTAGCTCACTGACTAAGGTGCGTAACCTAGAGCTAATCAACCGGGGGCCTAACCACCATTACATGTGCATGTAGCATAAGCATTGGGCCATATGGCCACACCATATGACCAAGGACCGACCGTTAAGGGGCCAGTGCGCCATGCACTCAATAGTTGGCCACATGGGTGCATGTAGGTGACCAGAAGCACGAAGATAAGGGGTTGCACCCAATATATTTTCCAAAAATTGGATTTTAAACTATATATCATGATTTTTAGTGATTTTATAACCAGTTGTGGGAGATTTAGTCCATTTTTGGAGGATCTTGGGCCCTTTTTGAGGCCAAATCTTGGGGGGAAGTTGGGAGTTTGTTGCCAACTTCAAGCCTATATAAACCAGAGGTTCTTGGCAGCATGAGGGGAGGTTCAGAACAGGGAAATGCTGAAGAATTATAAAGCCAAAGCCATTTTTATGCAGGGAAGCCATTGAGCAGAGCAACTTTGCGGGCCATTTATGGGAGCTTTGTTCATCCGTTTTCAATGCCATTAGTTTTGATGGGTTCTTGATATCTAGAAGAACACAACCAGATCAGTTTGTAATCCATTTGGCACTTTTATGATGTATTTTTGAAGCTTTGAAGAGAAATAAGAAAGCCTCACCCACTGAGACAAAGGCCCAGAGACGTAGGAGAGATTGCTGAACTCTGTTATCAACTTTTATTGTTTATGGTTTGTTGTTCCTTTATGCTTATTTCCAGATCTGTATGTTATCTTATGGCTTCTATGTTTCATCATTAATTCTTCCTCTTTCATCAAATTCTTAAATGGTAAAATAACTCATGTTTTAAAACTCAACCATAGTCATTAAAAGATCTTTTCGGATCAATATAAAATGAAAAAATGAGTGGGAATTTTATTTTTTCTAAATGTGTGTGTTTATAAATGAAAACCCTATTCATTCTTTCATTGTTTTGCTAAAATTTAGAGGGAAGATTTATGCAAGAGAGATTTACCAAGAAAGACTTTAGAGTGGGTGGATTTTTTTGAAGAGCCATATTCAAAAGGGATCATGATAG
Organism: Picea sitchensis; assembly: GCA_010110895.2. NCBI lineage: Eukaryota > Viridiplantae > Streptophyta > Pinopsida > Pinales > Pinaceae > Picea > Picea sitchensis. Next base: position 3,987 of record SNQJ01S0041946.1, read on the forward strand.
GTCATATATAAATCTGTAGAGGAGAAATTTCATGTATGTGTTTTCATTCTATTAATCATCTTAATATTTCTCCTATTTGATTCAATCAAATTTTAGTGCATTCTCAAAAAAAAAAAGGTTTCATTGTTACCTTCGGTATTGGAAGTGATATCTTCCTTGTTGTTTCTCTTGCTTTCCTTTAAATTTCACAACGAGATTTGTTTTTAAGAAATATATTTTTATAGGGTTTCTTTACTTATATATCGGGCATTTGGTATATGTTGCAATGAGACTATTCATTGCATTGGATCCAAAACCATCATGTTGTTGTCAGTTTTATTTTTTTTAAACAACTTCGTAGTTAACGGTGCACACTATAGAGAGATAGAGCACTAGTGCACATAGTCATGTCAACAACACCATTGAATTTAAAATGTAAATACTTAAAATTAAATTCTTTGAGGTTAGCAATGCACATTGTACATGGATAGAGCACCGATGCGCATATTCATGTCAACATCACCGCTGAGTTTAAAATATAATTAATATTGCTTTTAATATCGAAACCATCATGTTTTAAATCTGTTCATAGTTTGGTCGTGTACAATAAACAATACTTAGGCACCAATGCTTCTATTAATTTATAAAGCATTGCATGAATACAACAATTTGTAAACGATCATTTTCAATTTCACAAAGGCACTGTTATCATATACCGGTGCATATTCATATGATTAACGCACCAATGCATACCAATTTATTATATGCACAGATATATTATTTTGTAAATTTTTTTTCATAGTTTGTATATGTGATGATTCTTAGATTTTAATTTTTCAAGGAGATTATGAAAATTCCAAGGGACAAATGAGGGGAAAACCAATATATTATAAAAAATATTTGATTTTGAGATGATTAATTGAAAATTTGTAAAAAAACAATTAATTAAAATATATACATATCGATGCATTGTATCCTTATGAACTCACTAAACGTTGCATGCCATAATATAGAAAGCGATGCATTTTAAGGAGTTATACACACTGATGCTTATTAATTATATTGAAGCACTGGTGAAAAATATTGTGAAAAAGCAACGTTCCTTAAACAACATAATGTACAATTGATTATAATTATCATTTCAAAATTTTATGGTGTGCATGTTTACAATATGCACTATTGCTCTAAATATAATTTACGAAATGATGATTTAAATATAATATACATATCGATGCTTACTAACAAAGAATGACGCAAACATATCACCTTGAATATTCAAAATTTCACTACTCTTTGTTGCACAAGGTAATATAGACATTGATGCGTATGAATTATACAAGGACTGGTGTGCCATAAAAATAGAACAACCCAATGCGTAATATTTATAAGAGTACCGATGCTACATACAAAAAATGGTATGAAAAATGCGTACATAAATTAAAAAGGACCGATGCTGCATACAACAAAAAAATGTGAAACCGATGCATAATAATTATAAGTGCACCGGTGCTGCATACGACAAAAAAGGTGAAAATTGTGCGTAATAATAGTAAGAGAACTGATGCATTTTAGGTTTATGTACACACCAATACATGTTGCGTAAGAGAGCATTGATCCATTTTACCAATACAATCACTGACAAAAAACCTTTTCTCACCCAATTTAAGTTATGTAGAACATTCGTCAAAACCTCCACTTCAAATAGTGGAGTTTTTTTTGAAAAGTTTGCCAAATCTTGTAACACTAAAAACCTCCGCAAAAACCTCCACTACAAGGTGTTCTCCTTGTAGTGAAGAAATGAAATATTTCAGTGAATATAAGCCAATCTTGGTTAATGTGCTTACAAAAAAGAACAAAGTGCATATGTGGTGCTATTTGCAACAACTTTGGAGAATACACATGAGGAAGTAAATAGTCATATATAATATTGTATCTTGAATGATAAAGTAAAGGCAATACAACATATTATTGGAGAGGGTGATGAGGCAAAGACCCATTTGAAAGAGTACCTAATCCTACAAGAAGTGTACAACAAGAAATAGGTAAATAGGATAGAAATCTGCAATCTCATGAAAAGGAGTGTTGATATTGTGGATGAACTATGTATCTCAACAATTTTGACTTTTGATTATTTATTTAATTTTCCCAAGGATGCTGGAAATGTGGCTATAGTAGAGTCGATATTAGGCAATGGTTGAATTGAAATTGAAGATATTCAAGAGAGAGAGAGAGAGAGAGAGAGAGAGAGAGAGAGAGAGAGAGTTTGTAGATCATACAACACACATCATATTCAAGAGATTTTAGCTTGTTGGAAAAGCAAGATTTTCAAGGATATGGTGTGGATTTTATCAACATAAATTAGTTATTTAAGAGGGCCATTGTGCAAGTTTTCATTCACAATTGTATGAGTTAGATGCTCACATTTGTTTACTAGGGGAGTCTAATGGAAGGGTATCTCTAGTATCGAGCAATCCTCCATTCCCCAAAACAAGTTTTCTTTCAATTTTATTTGTTTGTCTTAGTTTTCTACATTTTGGTCTGAATCAGAACTCTTGGTTGTTTATGAGTTCAATTTTGTAGAAGTGGTAACACCCAAACTAATGTTTCATCAAAGGATAAGTCAAATAGAGGGGTCACATCATACTTCTTATGGGCCACATTCAATACATGTTCACATGATAGAGATTTTGTCTAACACACATTTCATGCATTGAGGTTGCACTCAACATGGAATCACACCATAACGGTTGTGTTCAATGTTTCCAATGGATGGACAATCCTTAACAATCTGATTTGTCTTAGATTAATAGACCTAGTGTAAATTAGCATCTCTTAGAAAGGTCGAGTTGGTTTTAGTCTAAATCCAATAGGATTTTGGTATTGAATAAGAATGTATGTAAATGAAGAGAAAGGGATTTAATCATGATGTGAAGCACTAAGATATAGAGGAGTTCAAGGGAGATACAATTAGGAGAAGTGTGAGGGTTCTAATTTCACTTTATAGAGTCAATTTTATTTTTTACCAAGGGAGGATGAAGCCTAGAGAATTATGTTGTTATCCATATGAATCTATGTTGGATAAATGTAAGTGGAACCAATAGATGAAGACCAAAGAAGAAATGACTAAAAAATGGATTTGATGAGAATATAATGGTGGTGCACCTAGTGCTAATAATTTTGATGACATTCTATATGATCTATTGAGTTCTACCGCATCCAAGCTCATTGTAGCGCAAAATTACCAACATATTTTATGAATGTTTTCCTGACCTTTTTTGGAGCAATTTTTTGGGTCAGAGAGTTTCAGCCTCAAGGAATTCAAGTTCCTCACATCATTATAAATGGGACCATAGGTATTTCTAGTTTGGATACCATAAATATCATGATGGTTCTTGAGGAGGAGTTTGCAATGGATATTCTAGATAAGGAAGTCGATGGCTAAAGTTACCATAGTAGCATAGATTGACCAAAAAGTGTTTGAAGAAACGTTTGCACACAAAGCATTTGATGGAATTCTTATAAGAGATAGCCTTAAGTCATTGTGTTCACAAATTCTATAGTTTGACGGTTCCTACTAAGTATTCAAATAAATGCATGCTCTCCAAGCATGCTTTTAGATCATGATCAAATCGCTCTCAGTGAAAACTTGTATGCTACAGGTGCACTCTATATTTTCTATTGTTGCTAAAAAATAAATATAGGGAAAATGCAAAGGTTTTTGATAGGTTGATAAAGGGTTTTGTTTGCAAGGAAACAACTGGAAGATCATGCCCCATTATTGAACTACAACATATGAAAGAATTCAACTCTTTTCTTGGTTTTATGCGTGAATGAAGGAGCGGTCGGTAAAGGATATTATTCATCCTTTAAACCTTCTTTTTAGGATGTGGTCATAAAAAAATAAACCACTCTATGTGCTTTAGTCCCTCTTATGCCTAGTGCATATATTATGGAGAAATAAGAAGAGGTGTTGTTGGTGGAAATATCATCTCTAGAGATCATAAATATACATTCAATATTTAAATATAAAGGATTCATATAGGAATTTAATGGGTATTGGCCTCCTCCTTCATATTTTTGCTAGTGGATCTGCTTGACTTGGACAAAAAATTGTGAGATATCTCCGTTTCCAAAGGTTTTTTATTGTTATGTTTTATATTCATGTTGATTATAAGAAAGTGTTTGAGGATGGGCCTTGGTTTTGGGGGAGAGTGGGTATTTTTGTTACTACATTGTTTCCTAAATTTAATCCTAATACCTTATTAGTCATTAAGATGCCAGTTTGGGTCCAACTCCTAAATCTTCCATCACATTTGTTACACTTAACAATATTTCAGAATATCAGGAACTCCTTCGATAGCTATATAAAAATAGATATTAATAGAGCTAATACAAGTTTGTCCACATATTCTCCTATTTGTGTTGATATAGATCTTAATATATAGGTATTTGAGCTAAATTGATTCTCAAGTGAGGAAATTTTAGATGGACTTAAGTCCTAGATTACGAGAATATAACTTTTCGACGCTGGATTTATCGACAAAAAAGACATCTATATGATTCATGTCCCAAAGTGTGAACTCATCCTCCTAGGAAAAAAAGGGCCCAAGACAAATTCAAAATAATAGAAATTTCCATACTAATCGATGCCTTGTAATGATGATTTCAAGAGGAATAATTACAACAAAAAATAGATTCATAAAAAGTTAATGATACTTGTCTAAAAGTGTTGAATGGGGAAAAAATTACCCCCGTGGATATTAGAGAGGAAGACAATTATACAAAAAAAAATTCCTCGGGGATGGAAATGGTTAAGGATGCTACATCAAGAGGCATTAAGAAGGCCCATGAATTTGAAAACTCTAACTCCAAGAAGGAGTAGGCATCTTTGAGAAATGGTGGTATTTTAGCTTTTGATTTATAGATCATCTCTATGAAACAACCTTTAGGTGAGTGGATTAAGGTCAAGAAGAAGAGAGGGAAAAAATGAAAGATTGAGGGTTTCTTACATCCTTAGTTTTTGTCCTATCGTCCTTTCTTTTATTGATGTTTTGTATCAAAACTAGCTAGTGCTTTCACACCTATCCTTATGTTATAGTATTAGTTGTAGGGAGGAACATCTTCCTAGATCTAACAAATGCTCTTGTAGCACCTACATAGTGTAGCCTTTTTTCTTTATTATGAATAAGAAGTTACACACACACATTTTAAATTTTTATTTTTTCTTTAGAGGAAAAAAAGGGTTTTAATCCCTCTAATTGTAATTTGGACACAATCCCATATTGAGAACCCTACATAAAGAGTTGGCTCATTCCATGTGTATTTCTAACTTATTGTTAATGGGTGAATGAATTATAATATAATGTTGTGCATTGATTTCCATCTATTTGAGAAAAAAAATCATTTTGCTTCCATTTATGTTATGCAATATAAGAACATGTAGCTCATGCCACATCTATGTCGGGGTCTCAATGAATGAGATTGAAGCCACAAATGCTAATTTTCATTAAAGGAATTTATTTGGTTATTCTTCTTTGTGTCAAGGAGTGTTGGGAAATGACAATTTGGAAGGAGACTCTACAAAGCAATGTTTAAATTGAACACAAATGTAAGGTTTTTCAATATCAAGTTCAAGAATAAATATAACATTGGTCATAATTTCATTAGGGTCCTTGTTTATTTAGGAGTAAAAGTATTGAAATAGAAATATTAACCACTAGTTTTTTTGGTCCTAACAAAGTTTTTTGTCCTACATGATATGTATTAAGTATAATAGTGTTAGTAATTAGGTATACTACGTGTCCCCCCAACATCTAGGAAGGCTTCACCCTCAATGCACGAGAGGAAACAAGAATAAAAAGATTGTCAAACCTCTAAGCAATATTGATGCATTGTAAAAGTATTAATCCATCCTAGATCAAGTTTTATAAAAAAATGTGTGTTGTAAGATTCTTAAATGAGGTTTTTTTTATTATGAATCCTTGTATCTCTTCATTAAGTTGTATTAGGATTTTGATTCTTTGGAATGTAAATAGATTGTTATCTTTGGTTGAATTAATATAAATGTTGATAAATGTATTGATTGGAGTGATGATTATCATGATTAGGATAATGATAAGATTTTACTTTAAAATTATTACTTGATATACACATTAGGACACCCTTGATTGATATTAAGTTATGTGTTAAAATATTCATTTGGTAGTTATGTTGATTTATCAATCGATATAATTTTGTAAGTGGCAACTGTTGATATGAATTTGATATGGTGAGTATGGCTCACTTCCCAACAATAGATTGACCTCATCAACAAAAGAGTCAATAGAAAGGATACCTCATCCAATAGTATGACAAAAATGGAAGTAGCATGACCTTGGATGGAATTAATGAACAATAGCATGCACCTATCATTGTTATATTTTCCCAAAATGGTACAAGAATTGGAAAAATCTTGCACGTGCTCATATGTTGTAATGATCCCATCATCGTTAAAAATGGGCAGATGATCATTGAATTTTGGCAAAGATTTGATAGGATGTATGATATTGAATGGTGAAGGAACTAGGTAAGGATCTTTCAGTTTGTAAACTTCCCAACTAAAGACCTCATATTGATGAATGATCTTATCAAGATTCATGGAAGAAACCATCAAGATGTAATGGTTGGAAATGCAATATCCGAGATCCTTGGAATCCATGACAAAGCTTCAAATTCAACAAGGTTAGAATGAATTTTAAGGTAGAAATTGAAATAATTCAAATAGAACCAAGAAGGGTTGTCGCTATTTGACATACTAGTCAAAGGAAAGAAACAAGAAAATAAGAGTTCTATTGTATCAAGAAAATCAAGGAAGATGAACTAACCAGGGTTTTGGAGAGAGGGAAATAGAAGAACCTTTTATTTGCTCTTATTGAGAAATCTTCAAATTATGATTATGAAACAATAGGAGGATGACATCTCCATGTAAACTTGCACATAAGATAAGACAAAACCTTTCCTTACTCTACATTAGAAAAACCATACATATAACTCACTTAAACAAGATATAAACTATTCTAAGATTAAATGAAATGCAAATGTGTAAGAAGTAGCAAAAAATCAAGACAAGTAATTATGGGGGGGGGACAAAGGATATTCCATTACAATAAGATTTGATTACGAATATGGGGAAGTGACCATAGGTTTCACAGTGGATTGTTTCATTGAAAAAAAAGTAAATTAGAAAAGGGTTTCTATCTTGTTTAATTGACCTAATTCTAGGATTTTTCCATCATAGAGTAGGATTGCTTACCTTGTATGTGGGTTTATTTGAGTTATTTTCCTTACCCTGTTTCCTGTCCAGCTCCATAGTGGCTTGGTAGACTTATTCAATAAGACCACATTGTAGGTTTTCCTTTTCCTTTCTCTTTCAAATTCCTAGTTTATTTTTCTTGCTTGCTTTGCTTGATATAGATATAGTAAATCTCCTTTATTCCTTATTATATGCCACTAATTTACTAGTGGGGAATGACATTACCTATTGGACCAAAACTCCCATCAATGTCAACAAATTAATTATAAAATTTAATTGAATCTATATATGTTTATTTATCGACAAACTAGTTTTTGGCTTTTGAAAATGTCATTTCCTTTCATCTTAATTTTTCGACTCGGTAGGCAAGGGTTAAGTTTGGATTTGTAAATGTAAATTTTCTTTAACTTTTTTTAGTGGGGATTTATGAAAATTCCGCATCCTTTATTTAATATCTTACTCTTTTGTTGTTGCAATATCCACTCCATTTAAATTATGTAATCATTTTTATCTCCTATTGATGTATCTTTCATTCATGAATGAATTGATTATAAATTCATAGACATATAGACACATACACACATATTGGAATAGGATAGGATACTTCCCCGACTCACCTATATTATATTTATTATTATTATTTTGCAATGCATTTTCCATGGAAACCCATGGGACAGTTTCCTTAATTCCATGTAACCTAACTCGATAGGGACATCGAGTGGGGCCCACAATATTCATAGAAACAACCAACCTAGGTACTTGACCTTGTGACCTCTTTCAATTTCACAACACTCAACCACTTGAACTAACCCACTAAACTATATATCTCACACAGGCAAACACACGCCAGGTGATGAGGATACCTCCTTGACATATATGTAGGGGAGGTATCGCTGTTGTCATGGGCCTAATCGCTATAACTGCTGCATGGAAGAAATATGAGAATTTCAGCATCAACCAACATAAATTATGTGAAGAAATCGCTCGCTGGATATTTGTCGGGTTTTATTTCAACACATAATGATGAGCCGAGGTCGGAATCGTGGAAAGAAATTAAGAAGAGGCATGGTTTCAAGAGGCCACATAGGCATAGCAGTCTTCTACGCGTGAATAGAGATGCCAGCGAATGGAGAACACTCGCCCAGCCAATCGAGTGGTCACAGAGAAAGTGCAGATGGTCTTTTGATCATGGAGGGATTGATCCACGCGAGCATGGCTCCTGACATAGGTTTATGAAGACTGTTCTGAACAGCAACAATGTTCCATTTTCTCAATATCTGTGAAGGGCTGTATCCGTCGATGTCACCGTCGGGCATCCTAGAATTAGTCTGAAGAGTTTTCTCATCTCGATCTGCTCCATTATTTGATCTCGTTATATTTTGTATATATATCCGTTATAGGTACATTGCTCAATTCAATTGGATTGCATTGGTCCTAGAAATCTAACTGCAACAGGTAACGACGTTAGGTTTTATGGTGGATAGATTGCAATGGTAGTACTGAGAAATATATTTAGTACCTAAGGTGCTCCGATCGGTGTCATATCATGAGAATTGTGGAAGTTTTTTTGGCGTTCTCCACCATTAATGAGGTAGAAGGGAAAGGCGATCCTACGAGCAAGTTATCGAGCATCAATCCATTTGTGAAGAGAAGGGTACTTCTGATCGGAGAAAACGACCAAACATTCCAGTAGGACCAAACATTTTTTTGATGTTAAGTTAAGAAGATTTATTTTCGTAGTCAAGGTGAAGGTTGAGTCAAGTTGAAGTCATAATTTGTAATTGTATTGAATTGAAATGGGTTCTTTGTATTGAGATTGAGTGATTATTTTTTTTTTCCAATTTTAATTAATTTTATTTATTTATTTGAAGACAAGGTTTGAAGTGTAGAAAAATTTTGCTGCATGCTCGGTGGTCCCCAACACTCTTACGATCATTGTATTTTGAAATATGAGTGCATGATCGGTTGAACTTGACACTCGATTTGTTGTGTTCTTTTTTTTGACAAGAACGATTAATGGATTTTAATTAAAAAAGTCAGTGGCAAAGCCACTGGTTCTGTTACAACTATGGTGAGCTATGCTCTACTAGTCGAATACAGTCCTGGAGGCTATACTAACCTTCCAAGGGTGGGATGTTTTACAAATTTATTTACAGCAGAGGCTTCTATACAAAATGCCATCCTTGCTGAGAAATTGCAGAACTCCCTTTTGTGACTTGAAATACTAATTTACTTCTCTGGATCTCGCTTCCATTCATTGTTTAGCTGAGGCATTTTTTCCTCCAGCTGGGTGATTTTGGTTTTGTAATGTTCCTGACTTGGCTAGTCTAGGAAACACTGCTAATGTGTGTGTAGGATCAAAGGTTTACAACATATAAATGATCATACAAATAATAAACGC
>SNQJ01S0041946.1:13667-41866 GCA_010110895.2 Picea sitchensis
TGCCACCATTCTAGCGAGTCTTTCACTCTGTATTTTTACAGTCTCTGTACATTTCTCTTATTAATAGAAGTCATGTATTACTGTATATCTATGTTTATGGTTGCATCTCTGATACATTTCTGTTATATTATTGAATATCTGCAATATCTCTGTGCATTTCTTTATTATATCTCCGCTCTCATTTCGTGCTGAAAATAATCCGGATCACGCCATGACTATTTTCCACCTTCCCATAGGAACCTTCTGAACATTTCTTCAATTTTTTGTATTATGGAGGCAGGGGCCAGAAGAAAAGAGCTTTGATAGATTGGAATGCTGGCAAGGACGACCTTGATTAGGACCACTTTACCTGCCAGGTTTAACCAGCTTGCTTCCTAGGAAGTTATCTTGTTCTTTATCTTGTCAATTAACAAATTCCAATGTGAGGTTCTTGGGGCGGAGTTGAAGATTGGGACTCCCAGGTATTTAAAGGCATCCCATTTGGTACAAATTTCCATTCCAAGTACCCTGGTGATCTCCAACATTTCATTTGGTGTTATATTCCAACCATAGATCTTGCATTTAGTGGGGCTTATGACACTTCCTGAGATTTCTGTGTAAGCCGCTAATTCATTCTTGAATTTCCTTGCTATTTGTAAGCTCGTGCCTCCCATTAGCAGAGTATCATCCGCAAACTGGACATGATTTATGTCCTTTACCCTTGGCGCTATTCTCAACCCATGGAGATTGTTGTGATTCTGGCCGTGCTCTAGTTGGAAGCTCAGTACTGAGGCTTGAATTTCATAAAGGAGGGGAGAGAGGGGGTAGTCTTGTCGAAGTCCTATGGAAGCTTGAAAGAACTTAGTTACCCTCCCATTTACAAGAGGGGCTATCCAAGGTGACCTGATACACACTTTGATCCAATTTACAAAAGCTATGGTGAACCCAAAATTTTCCATGACTTTAAATAAAAAAATATGTCTTACTCTATCAAAAGCATTGGGGAGATCAAGTTTTATTATCATACCTTTGTCTTTCCTCCAAATGATTGAGTGCATGGCCTCTTTCACTAGGATGATGTTATCTACTATGTGTCTTCCTTTGATGAACCCTCCTTGGTTTTCAGGGATGATTATAGGAAGAATTGTTTTGATTCTGTTGGCTATTATTTTTGTGAGAATTTTATAGCTTGTATTGCAGAGGGAGATTGGCCGAAATATATCGAAGCTGATTGCTCCTTTTTCTTTCGGAATTAGTGCCAGGAAAGACGAATTCGTTCCACCTCCTAGTTTGCTACAAGTTTTAGATTTCCATATCAGCTTCGTTAGATCTGATTTTATTATATCCCAGCTTTGCTGGTAGAATCTTGCTGTGAAGCCATCTGGGCCTGGGGCTTTGTCAGGATTCATATGGTCCAATGCCTCCTTTATTTCTTGTTGAGTAACTTCCTTAGTTAGGCTATTGTTGATGTCTTCCTTCATGAGTTTTGGGATAAGAGAGAGAGGGTACTCTTTGGGGTCTATATCATTCCTTTGTGTTTCAGTATAGAGTTCTTTGAAGGCTTTAGTTGCCACTGATTTAATGCCTTCCGAATCCGTGATTGTTTGATTTTGAACTTGAATTTCTGTTACTGTTTTAAATTGCTTCCTTGCCTCAGCTTGCTTGTGGAAGTAGCTTTTGTTTCTATCTCCTACTTCCAGCCAAAGGCTTCTGGATTTATGTCTCCAATAATTTTCTTCCTCACGACAAGCCTTGTGCCATTGCCTTTGTAGATGGTCTTCTTGTTGCAAGCATTCTTGGGTGATCTCTTGATTTTCCATTTCCAGTTGGTGGTTCCCTAGCTTCTTTTGGGCTTCTTGACGAGTTTTAATTAGATTTGCCTGACCTTTTGCCCAAGTTTTTAGTGCTATCTTTAATCTCCTGAGTTTTTCTTCCAACACATAGAATGTTGAGCCTCTTACTGTGCCATTCCGGACTTTGGTCACTAGCTTTAGGAAGTCTTTATCTTGGGGCCAAGTTGGGCTAAATATGAAAGGTATGGGCCCATGGTTTATGTCACAAAAAATTTCTAAGAGGATGGGCTTGTGATCTGACACACTGTAAGGGACGATCGAAGAGGTGGGAGTGAGGCCTAGAAGCAAGAAGGAGCTTTGGACGAGGAATCTGTCCAGCCTGGCTGCTATATGCCCTGGTCCTATCCTTTTGTTTGTCCATGTGTATTTTCCTTTAGTAGGCTTGATATCTTCTAGGTCCCAATCTGAAATTAGATCTTCCACCCACTCTCTTGCTGGGTCTCGCACAATGGAGCCACCATTTTTTTCATCTAAAGCTAGGGTCACATTTAGATCCCCTCCAATAATGATATTGTCTAGATCATTTTGCAATAAATAGTCTTTTAGGGTCTCCCAACACTTTCTTTTTTCCATTAACAGGTGTGGTACATAGATATTGAAGAGACTTACTAGTCGGCCAGTTGCCTTGTGAAGGAGTCTAGTGTGGATCTAGTGCATGCTCGTTTCAGAGTTGATCAGATTGAACATCATAGTGTTCCACAGAGTGCCTAACCCACTTGAGGCATCTCTTTCACTTTCTGCTATTCCTTAGCTTATTCTCCATAGGATAGTTGTTGCTTTGAGTAAGTCTTGGCTGTCCATATTGGTCTCCTAGAGGAGTAGGATATCTGATTTTGAGGCTCTTATGATGTCCTTAAGTGCTTCTTCTTTCCTTTTGTTTCTGAATCCCCTGCAATTCTAGGAAGTTAGTTTCATTAATTACATTTGGGGGATGAATGGCCTCCTTGGGAGGCCTTGGAGTGCTTCCTTGTCTGTCTGACATTGATTGGTTGTCTGATTGTTGGTTGTTATCCCTTTAGGACATCTTTGTAGGTTTCTTTGTTTCTTTCTTCCTTCTTAGATTTCCTACCTCTTCCTGTTTTCTTTGGTGTGGCCAGGGCATCACTTGCACCTTTGTACTCACTATCCGACGAGACCTCACCTTCCTCTATGTCTGGTCTTGCATTCTTTCTTGGGGGGGATTTGAATTGCTCTACTTCTTCTATCGACGAGTGGATTTCTCTGACTTCGGGGGTCGGATTTTCACACATTTTTTCTGTTGGGGATTCCTCCTGTGTGTTTTCTTCTGCTGTTTTCTCTACAGGTTCCTGAGCCAGTATTATGAAGGTGTTCTCTACCCTTGTGTCTGACTTATTTCCTGGGTCCCTAGGTTGTGTGGGGGTTGTCTTTTCATTCCTTGGGCCTTTAGTTTTGGAGTTGGATCTTCCTTTTCTTTGTTGTTTCCAACCTTCTCCACTTTCTTTCTTTATGTTTGGGTTTTTAGGGTAGTTCCTCTGGAAATATCTATATTCATGACATCCCCTGCATTTGAACGGGAGTTGTTCGCAGTCCAGCTTCTGGTAATGCTATATGTCTTTGACCTTGAGTTTGATCGCTTCAGGAAGTCCCTCCTCCAGATCAACTTCCACACAGATTCATGTGCATGAGTATTGGTCTCTAGGTCCGCTCTGTCGATGTATTGTCCCAACCCATTCCTGATTGCTTGAAGCGAAGAGGGGTTCCAGCAGTGGATTGGTAGATTGGGTAGCCTGACCCAGACTAGAACGTCCTTGGGAACTTCTAGAGCTGAATCGAAGCTTGGAGTCCAATGATTCAGATAAATCCCTTGAATGCCCATGAAGTACGGCCCATTCCTGAAGATGAGATCCCTATATTCCTGAGAAATGAATTCAAAGATGAAGAATCCTCTTCCCACCACATAGCAGGTTACACTATTTTTTATTAGCGGTCTCCAATTCCTTTGGATATAGTTGTCCGTGGTTCGGGTTGATGGCCAGAGCCCCATGAATTGTCCAACCAGTCCTCGTTCTGATAGGGAAACTGCTACCCTCATTGGATGGTTCGGGGGCAGATCAATTTCAGATATTGAATAAAGCTTCTTGACGAAGCTAGGGGGATCTGTAGGGGGGAGCTTCTTTCCTTGGGTAGCTAGAAGCTTGCAAAAGGAAGAAGAAGGAGAAGGAGGGGGCGACAACTCCCCTCCTCCTGGATCAGCCATGGAAGGTAGCTAAGGTGAACAGAGACGAAACCCTAATGCTTCATAGTGCTATTTTCTTCTCCATAAACTATGTTAAAGACACCCGATTTGTTGTGTTACTCGAAAAGCAAGCATGATTACATTGATACTTCATAATGGGTAAATGATGAAAACAACTACAAAAAACCAATCATGAAATTGAATTGATGCAACATGATCTTGATAATGTTGTCCATGAAATTGACAGAGTACACAAACAACATAAACAAGAAAATTCAATAAGGAACAATTATTTTAAAGGATTTGTTGATTGCACCAGAGAACGCATAAGCAAACTAGAAGAAAGGTTGGAATAATTGGATGAATGGGTAAATGATATCCTCAAACTTAATGATAAGAAAGATTAAATGATAGAATCATTGCAACAAGACTAAATGGCAAAGGAAAATGTGTTGTTATCACTTGAAGGTGAAGTAATAAGAATGAGTCCATAAAAAGTGATGTGTGATGTAATTTGTGATACTAGTGAGTTGATTAAGAAGATTGATAGTTCGTGTGATACTTGTTTTCTGGTTGATAATAATAATGTTGATGTACATATGTCTCTCTCTTGTTATGAGACTCCAAATGATGATACTTAAAATGATTACCTTGATGATATTTCTAAAGATGAACCTCTTACTAAAGGTGATGAACTACGTTGCTTTGAAAATCACATAAAGGGAATGGGTTAAAACATTATGAATAATATGGGTTATGATGGAAAAGGTTTAGGCAAGAATGGTCAAGGTATCCAGAATCCCATACAAGTATGTGTAAGACCAGGAAATGAAGGCCTTGGATATGAAGGTCCAACAAGCAATGCACCTATCAAATTCGTGAAAGAGAAAACAATGAAAACAGATGAATCATCTACAAGTAGTAGCAGGAGTAACAAACTAAGAGCATCAACCACAACAAAAAATCAAGTGCAAAAGTGGGAAGAATATTGTAGTAATTATGGATGAAAAGGGCATGCAAAAGAAAAATGTTGAAACTTACATCCTTGCAGTATTTGCAGTCTTAAAAATCATGATCATCACAAGTGTTGGAATCGAGAAATATCAAAGCCTCACACACAAATCCAATGTGGTTGGATAGATGTCCTTGAATGACATAATGTTGTGTTTATGTTGAAAGGATTTTACAAGGTCAAGTCTTCAAATGTACAACAATATCTCCCACATAAATTTCATGAGTTAGTTGGTCCCGCAAAGGCCAGTTGTCATTAAAGTTAGTTCATGTTTAAGAAAGAGTTGCCAATTTATTGAGTTATTTCTTTGAGTCAAGTATTTTTGTATTGGTTCGTGGTAAACCAAAAACCACTTTGTAATAATAGATGCAAGTTTGTGGTTATGCAAAACCACCTAATGTAATGAATGGTTCATGATAAGATGAAACCAATTTGAGTTTGTAATGATTAAGGGTAAGCCGAGGAAAACCCTATGTATGATGTAATGGTTGAAGGGTAACCCATAGAAAACTCATGGGAAGGTGAAGGGTAAGCTAAATAAATCCTTGATATGAAGATGGTGTAGTTCATATGATTGACTCATATACAACTCAAGAAGATGATGACAATTGAAGAAATAGATGTAGACGAAGAAGAAAAAACATGATCCAAATGAAGAAGATTGAAGATTAAGACAAATCAAGACATCCATATTGAATCATAATTATCATTAAGGGGGATTATGAAGGAATAATTCATACTTATGATATGATGAAATCATTATTCATGAAASTAGACTTATTCTATAAGTCTACACATGATGAAAGATGAGGACAATGAGTGAAGTTAGGGATGGAGATCRCATAGACATTTATGTATATATTTATGGAKATATTGTAGAGATTATTATGCTATATTGGACATCTTGTTATGAGAAACTCAATGCTATATTATGAGGCCTCACATATGTATTGAAGTGTGAGAGTGATGTATCATTATGTACATTAATGAAATGTGACATTTGTGAGTATATTGCTCTTCTTATCTGCAATTTAAGTGTGCAAATTATTATTGCATGCTGGTCATAATACCAACAGTTGACTAAGGAATGGACTCAACTAACCACAAAATGGGCACACATAGTTGACTATGTCCACTTGATCATTTTAGATCCACATTTTCTGGAAAATTATGGGGCATGAGGTCCCATACATTGAGGGTTTGGTCACCTACCCACACTTATATATAGATGATCTCTTAGATTGGTCCATCTCAAAATTTACTCATGGAACTATACTCATTGTGCTTAAATGATAACAATGTCTATTAACACCACCAATTCTTTTGGAATCTATGTCTTCACTTATGTTGTTTTCTTCCAGTCTCAACATGGTATGATTTCTATTTATTCTTCGTTAGGGTTTTGCATAATATGATCAAGTTCCAGTGAAGTTTGTGGGCTTGATGAGCTACAATATTGTTGTACTAAGCTAAGTTTGTTTAGTGAGATTATGGTGATTTTTTCTAAACTCGACCATTATGTGCCTTAGTTCCTTGGCGTGATCTATGTTTTTTTTGGTATTTTTCCAAAATCAATGCTTTGTTGGAAAAATATGGAAGTCCAATGGAGATTTATAGTATATAGAAATCGAAGATATCAAATGAGTTCTTGGTGGATGAAGATTGAATCCATTCATTGGGAAATTATGTGGTTGGTTCCACTATAAGTAGAGACCATGTCTTCTTCCTATGAGAATATCTCAACTAGAGGTTAATTTTTGAGGCATAACGAATGGATCGATTGTAATTTGAATAATCAAGACCTATGCATGGTAAACCCTAAAATATGTAGTGATATAGTTGTACACAAGAGTGTGAAGTTATGCAGTCGACCAAGTTGTTTAATATGTTTGATAGAATTGGAACGTGCATATTGACTGAAGGTAAGTGTGTGGCATGGATGCCTTGATTGTGTGCCCAGGCTTGGAGACCAACCATAAAACATAATAAAGGGTTGAATGAATTGAGAATGAAAACTTGAAATATCTCTACATTAGACTGGAAGTAAATACATGAAGCTTAAAATCTATTTGAGGTTCGACTTGCTAATATATTAGGTGCACTGAGATTAGATTGACTAAGGAGTGGAATATCCACATTGATGAATTTATTGGAGAATTTAGACAATAAATAAATGTATTACCTTGACTTAATGAAATCCGATCTATGGAGGAAGGATTCAACTTTGACCAACATAGTTTTGACTTAACCAAAACGTGTGCCATGAAGAAGTTATCATTTTTTCTCACCTTGGATAGCTCATTTGGTGAATAGTCAAATGACTAGTCCATTGACTATATTCTTAGCTTATCCTAGAGCACCCTTACCAAGTGTGCAGAAGAGGATTGTTTTCTCAAGAACACAATATC
The DNA here is from genome assembly GCA_010110895.2 of Picea sitchensis. Taxonomy (NCBI): domain Eukaryota; kingdom Viridiplantae; phylum Streptophyta; class Pinopsida; order Pinales; family Pinaceae; genus Picea; species Picea sitchensis. Next base: position 21,117 of record SNQJ01S0041946.1, read on the forward strand.
CACCTATAGTTACACTTTTATCATATCTTGGACCGATATTGACTGACACATGTTTGCACACACACACACACACACACACACACACACTTGTATTAGTTTGATTTATTGTTTCTTAATAATGCGTTTGTTGAGCACACCTATAGTTAATTGGTAGAACTTCCTAGTTGAAAGTATGCCAACTAAGGTTCCTTTTTGTTGTGTTTCTTGACAACATGATTTCAACCTATTATGGTAAACTAATATTGAATGGATCAATATATAATTTTTCATATTTCTTGGTAATTTTTGGCTTGTAGGGCCCATTTTGGAGATTTGGGGTCCAAAACCTTCTAGAGCTAGTTTGAGGCATCAAATGATACTTTTTTGGGTAAAAACTTTGTGAGCATAGATCTATACCCTTTATGTTGTTCTTCACATAGAGATATTTCCAATGGTTTGAAAATCACCTTAATTGGAGATCGCATGCAAAAGTAACACTTTCTGCAAGTTGACTTACCTTGTTGACCACCATGGTATTGAGTGGATTCCATGTCAGCCCCCATTACTGACCCATGTGTGGCTAGTCATGTGTGGAATTTCAATAAGATTATAGAGGGTCCAAAATCCTAACATTAATTGAGGGTTCAAGCATGATAAAACCCTAATCCTAGATGGCTATCAGGCTATGTTAAATATTAGGTTTCTAGGAAGAGAAGGGTTTCCATTCTTTTAGCATTGTACTTGTTCCATAGTTGAGAAAAGCATTTAGGAGTGAGATTTTAGATTACAACATAAGAGGTAGAAGATTCTATAATAGTCATTTAGCCCATAGTGTCATAAACAACTCCATATAGAGTTCCCCTTTCTTTGTACTTGCATTTCATCACTAAAGAAAATAGAGTAGAGAATATGCCTCACCTTCTAACTAGGTTTTCTCTCATATTGGGTCTCATATTGGGTTTCCATGGTCATATCTTATGTTCATTTGTGTGGATGGTGTTGGCACATCAAGTCATGATGGTTCATCACGAATATCCTAGAATTAGTCAGTAAAGCAATCAACCTACATTTGGAAAAATTCAGTCGAGCGATCAACCAGATCTCTACATTAGTTGGTCAAGCAATCGACAAGTCTGTTGGTTGGACAATCAACCAACAATAAAAGATAGTTGATCAATGGATCGAACAACTGATAAATTGACTATGAGTTAGACACATGGATAGTCAAGGAGAGCATCCTTGTCTATTTGACTTGATAATGTGGATTTGACGAAGTCAACTCTAACAACCTACGATTACATGTGGACAAGATCTTCCCAATTTCAAGGAAGTTGGTTAGATATTGAAGCTATAAATAGAAAACCCTATGGGTCATTATAATCAATATATCAAGTGATATCATTGTTATGTACAAGATGTACAATATTCATTGTGATGTTCTGATCACAATGCATTGTGCTTAAGTGTTGGAACGATTTCTTTAGACACTACCTTTTCTGTCTTCAAAATCTTATTTCCTCTTAGATTATTTTTAATACTATTTGTTTATTTTGCATCAGGTTACACCCAATCCCCAACATGGTATCATAGCCGATGGTTTGAACCCTTTCCTGTTATCCACAAACCTTTCCTGTTATCCACAAACCTTCCCTATTATCCACAAGCCTTGTTGAGTTTGATCTGTTGTGTGATTGACTTTGGGTCTGTGGTTTGCCGATTAGACCTTGTTGAAATAGAAATGTTTTGTCTAGATATTGAATATGGATTCAAATATTGATCCTGTAATTATGAATGGATAAAATTATGAAGTATGTGAACCAGACATGGAAACCCTACTGAATAGTAAAGGACTGTGGAAGTATACGAAGACTGTGATTCTAGATCCAATAGACGATCATGAAAATTTCATTGTTGATGGAAAGATGGATGAAGTTGTGGGGGTCATAATGACCTATATCTCACAAGAGATTCATTTTCACATCAGTGGAATTGAATGCCCTCATAAAGTCTAAAAGAAGTTGAATTAGTTGTTTGACAAAGTCAATGAAATTCATGTCATGCAGTTGGAGAAAGAGTTGATCTCTCTCGATCCTCATTACTTTGAAAAAATAGAGGACTATCTGGTGCATGTAAAGGAAATCTAGTTGAAATTGGGTGAATGTGGAAATAATTATTATAAGAAAGATAAACAACTCATTGTGCTGAAACTGATTAATTTGAGAACACCATTTGACGTGTTCATTTCAAATTTCTGCACCAACTAGCATGCACACAAGGAATATGGTAAGGATAACACCTTTGAAGATTTATGTGGTCTTTTGATAATTGATTAGCAAGAACTACTTGAAGAAGACAAGCTTGGTGGTAAACATCAAGCCCACTTGCTCAAGGGAAAGGGTGAGTTAAATCACAAGGAAAGAGGATGGTTTGATACCCCTACACAAAGACCTGGATTCCTCGACTAGAAACCTAAAGGGAAAACATATGGACCCTATCAAAGTTGAAAAAATAAGACTATGTCAGTGGTGTGGAAATACTGGACATTTGGAGGAAGTTTGATACAAGAAAATAGACGATTTGGAGGAGAAGGTTAACACCTTGAAGGAGACGTTTCCATTATTCATCGACCCATTGCTAATTTCACCTTCCAAGTTGAAACTTATCAAGCCTTATTGTGTCATTTTGCACATAACGAATGGGTAGTCGACTCTGGGTGCACTCAACATATGGATAAGGATGATTTCTTGTTGACATCCTTGAATGAATTCGAGGAGAGGAAGATTTATGTTGTCGATGATTTTTCTCTTGATATTGTTGGTCAAGGTGGTGTATCTTGTGGACAAGGGATAATTGTCGACATTTATCATGTGAAAAATCTCATTTCCCATTTGTTGTCTATTGCTTAGTTAACATATATAGGTAAGATTGTAGAGTTTTTTCTAGATCGGTTCTTTGTTCAATATTTTGAGAAAGGTTAGTTGACTGTGACCAAAAGATTTCTCAACCCAAAGGACACTCTACATAAATTTTGTGACATGACTTGAATTGACACTGAACCAACTGTGCTTGCTTCTCACACTGATGAGAGAAGTCGAACTTGGAATGAACAACTTAGACACCCAAATTTTTGAAGTCTCCACTCGATGGCAACTCAAAACATGGTTGTTGGTTTAGCTAAAATGTTTCCCCGTGAAGGAGTCTGCAAAGGCTACATGCTTGGAAAGCACCATCAATAACCTTTTCACTCTTGCAAAGCGTGGTGAGCACAAAACCTCCTGGAGCTAGTTCATAGTAATTTCTACTGCATCAATCTACCTTCCTTGGCAAGTGAAAGGTATATCTTAAATTTAATTGATGATCTCTCTCATTTCACTTGGGTCTATTGTTTGAAGAATAAGAATATTGTCTTTGAAAATTTCAAAGAATTTAGAGCCTTTTCTAAAAAGCAATGTGGCCAACCCATCAAGTGTCTCAGATCAAAGAATGGTGATGAGTATTTCAATCGACCATTTGAATAATACCTAGTTCAATATGGTATTGATTGACAATGGTTGGTTCATCACACACCTTAGTATAATGGCGTCGTAGTACAAAATAATTAGACATTAGTTGAAATGGCTAGATGTATTTTGTAGGCCAAAGATCTGCCTCCTCACTTTTGGGTTGAAGCTGAATATTGTGTAGACTATATGCTCAATCACATCTCAACTCGAGTTGTTTGTTTAATGACTCTAGTGGAACGAAGGAGTGGAAATAATCCTTCAATCGACCACCTCCATGTGTTTGGATGTGTTGTCTAGGGTCATATATCCGATGATTGCAGAGAGAATTTGGATGCAAAAATTCATTCTTGCATCATGATGGGATACTATGAAGAGTCTAATTCCTATCCACTGTTTGATCTTGTTAAATGGAATATCATTATCAAATGAAATGTATGGTTTGATGAGAAGTCTTCTGCAATCAAGTTGTTGAATGCCTCTTATGGATTACTGTAGGATGATCACTTTGATGTTGTTTCTGACTCTATTTTTCCTAGTCCATTTTGAGTCCTTTGACTGGATAATCAAATTCTATTCCTTTTTCGACTAGAACGTCAACCTCCAAGTTGATTAGTTCGTCAATATATGTTTTGACTAGTTTTCCATCTCCATCAATTGAAATTTCTCCAACTTTTGATTGACCTTGTGCAATAAAAAATAGTTCACTTGTTTCTTGTCTACCCAGATGCGTTGCTAAGACAATTGAAGCTACTAGACTTTATGCCAATGATATTTCCTTCAGATGAAAAAATTGAAGTCAAAATAAACATGCCAACATTGCATTGCTGACTCATGTACTTGAAACTTCTAATATTGTTTCCTACTCAGATGTTCAAGGATGACCTGAATGGGAACATACTATGCAGACAACAATTGATTCTTTGTCAAACAATCACACTTGGGACTTAGTTTCCCAACCATAAGGAAATAATGTTTTGAAGTTTTGATGGGTCTACAGGACCAAATTTACCTCTGAAGGTATTTATGAGTGAAATATAGCTTGCTTGGTTGCAAAGAGATTTTATCAACAATAAGGTATCGACTACACTGAGACCTTTTCCCCTGTTGCAAAGATGAACTCTGTTCGAATGATTCTTTCCCTTGCTGCTTGTTTTTGATGGAAAATCCATCAAATAGATGTGAAGAACATATTTCTTCATGGAGACCTATTTGAATTAAATATTTATTGAAAATCCTCCTAATTTTGTGACAAATTCTAACATGTTTTTTCGACTTAAGAAGTCTCTTTATGGTTTGAAGCAAGTTCCTTGAGCTTGGTATGCCAAGATTGATAATTTATTTCTTTGAATTGGTTTCGAACATTGTGAATCTGATCACATCTTGTATGTACTCCATACCAATGGAGACACTTTGATTGTCGTTGTATATATTGATGGCCTTGTCATTACTAGAAATAACACTAATCTCATTCTTATATTGAAGAAACAATTTGTTGACTCCTTTGACATGACAGATCTTGGTACTCTGCATTATTTATTGGGTCTTCAAGTATTACCACTATGTCATGGTATTTTAGTTTCCAAGTTTAATAAAGTAATGGATCTTTTGACATGTTTTAATATGACCGATAGTAATCCCTGTGATAATCCTTTTCAATCTAGAGTAAAGATCACCAAAACTTGTCAAAATCCCACCTTTTCTGTCTTTGAAATCTTATTTCCTCTTCGATTATCTGCAATACTATTTTTATGTTTCGTATCAAGTTCCACCCAATCCCCAATAGATGGTGTGTTCATTTTCTTGTTCTTTCATTTTTTAATTTTAATTATTTCATAAATTTGAATGCTAAGCTAGTGATAGTAAATATGAGATCTAAAAAAATAAATTATATCATAAAATATTTCACAATATTGCAAGATATTTTGTGATGTACTGTTCTAGTGGAATATCCATGGTAATTTATAGATCATATTGGTATCAAAGCAATTTTCTTTGGTTTTTTTGTGGGGAATTGCAAGATCTAGGAATTGGCTTAAGAAGGAAGTTGTATAATCCTAGCCATGGTAGATGATTCCAGTCATAACAACCCTCATGATGCAATAGAGAAGAGATTTTTGAGGCTAGAAGATTAAGTCACTAATCATCTCTGACAACATGGCCCTCCTCACAGAAGATCTAGCAAAGAAGTTTGGATCTTTTGGGGAGGCTGGTGTCTCGAATTTAAACTATAATCATTGTAATATTGATGGTCACATTGAAGATAAGTGTTGGAAGATACATCCATATATGAATCCAAAGAATTTTAAAGATGATTCCAATAAGAAGAACTTGCTAGGTAGGGATTGCAACAACATGGTAGAGATTAGCTTGGATGTGGATGAGAATATTATCTTCACCTCAACGTACAAGGAGTTCAAATTGAGTAGCCTTCATCATAAGGAAGAGAAGGAGACGAATAAACTCTTCCAAATTAAGATCCATGTAAAGAATACCGAGGTGGATGCTCTTTTCAATTTCGGTTCACAGGCCAACCTCATAGCAGATGGTTTGGTAAGAAATATTTGGTTGGAAGTTCATGATCATATGAGCCCATATCCATTGGGATGGGTGAATAAAGATGCATAGATCAAAGTCATTAAATAGAGTAAGATAAAATTTTCTATAAGTGCATATGTTATTGATGAAGTGGAGTTATATGTAGTACCCATTGATGTGTGTGTAGTGTTTGGAAGCCCCTACATGTATATGAGGGATGCATTATTCATGAAGAGAGAAACATGATACTGCCTGATCAAGGATGGAAAGTATTTCATTATCAATGAACTCAAATATAATTGGAATATATCTCTAGTAAGTTATAACCAAGCCAAAAAGTTGATTAGTTCTAGAAGAAAATTTGTATCGATTTTCTTAAGAGAAAATTAGCTAAGGGATGAAGCGGCAAGAGTGAAGGCATATATGAAGGGATGTACTAAAGAATAGAAAAAACAATTAGAGGAGTTATTGTAGGAATACAAAGGAGTGTTCTTGGAGCCTAAAGGGTTACCAACTAAGAGGGAAGTGGAGCACAAGATACAGTTGTTTCTTGACTCCCCATTACAAAATATTGGGATGTAAAGACAGTCTGTCCTAGAAGCATATGAAATGAAGAAACAGTTGCATGAACTACTAGAGAAGGGAGAAATTCAACCAAGTGTTAGGTTATGAAAAAGGTATAAATATCTTCCATTTCCCCACATTTCATGATATCATCTTGATTGACTTTTCGGTTATTTAGAAGCAAATAGAATAGAAAATGAATAATATACCCTTTAGCGTTGATTGTTGGAGATTAGATTACATAGATCCTAAATATGATTGGAATTGTCTGGTTTTATTGCAGGATTGGTTAAATATTGTCGAACCCAATATAGCAAGGGGAATCTAGAAGATGCGCAAGCTATTGGAGGTTGAAGAATTTATGGCACAAAGCAGTTTTAAAGATAATTGAGTTACTTATTGTAATAGTAAAGCAATTCTGAGGATCTCTCTATCCTTAGGATAGCTTAATTTACCCAGATTATTGTAACATATAAGGGGTAAATAGATCTTGAAGAAAAAAGGAAAAGAATTGCACTCAAGAATAGAGAATATAGAATTGCTATGTGTTAGCAGTTTTTGTAGAAATTTTGTACCAGCTATGAAATCAATAGAAGCCTCGAGCAGTTTTTCCATTTTTATATCCTAAGTTTCAAATAACAGTGCTTCTAAGGACTGAGGGCCCAGTTTGAAGGAGCTATTGTTCAATCTGTAATTGTATCAGCTCAAATTCTGTCTTGTGATTCGATTCTCTTTTATAGTAGTTAACAAACGCATAAGTGTGTTGATGATTTCATGTCAATTACAAGAAATAGATATTCCCTGAAGCAATAAATGATTGTTGTTCCAATTCCTATTACTGAGATTTGATGCGTGAAGGTTCCTCATAAGTTCACATCTGTTGTTCCTTTCATAAGTTTACATTTGTTGTTCCTTTTACTTAGGTTACATTTGTCGTTCTTTTTACTTAAGTTTACACTTGTTGTTCCTTTCCGCTAGAATATAGTTGTTGTTCCTTTCAATAGAAATATGATTGTTGTCTCTTTTCAGTTAGATTACAGTCTCTGTTCCTTTCCATAGATGGAGTAATTCACCTTTTTATTTTCAACAATTTTGATTCATAATGATAGTAATTTCTGCAAGTCTTTATCTAGATTCAATTACTGCTCTTAGAATGAATTCAATATATTAGCTAGTTCCTTTCCTTTTGCACAGCTTTAGATTTCAATATCTAGAATATTTAATGAATGTTTGAGGAACTTTATTGTTGATAAACTCAGATCTTCTTTCACTACATGATTTATCCTCTATAAGCTATCTGCATAGACTTTGCCGATGTTCTTTGAGATAAAAGATGAATCCTTGGGTTGATAAATTAATGTTAAACTAAGGTTGTTTTTAGACATCTTTAGAGCCCAACATTTTGGCACTGTTGCCAGGGAAGAATGTCAAAGGTAGCATAGATTGTGCCTCTGGAGGATGAGGTATTGAAGACAGAAGGTAAGAACCTATGCAGGAAATAAGTAAGATGCTTATACCATCACCTACCTCCAGCTGATGCATTGAGAGGTTTCATAGGTGTTTTTTTTTCCTTTTTTGTTGTGTGAAGTGTGTATGACTAAGAAGAAAGATCTTGAAAAACCAAAACCTCGACCAAAAATTACCAAACCCTAGGGCTCGGTGCTCCCTGGAAGAAGTACTTTCATAGACGACATCATCTGAAAAGTAGAATCTCAAGCCTCGGTTGGACCTAGAAAAGGATCCACCCAAATCCCTCAGGTGGCAGCTTCACCAACTGTAGCCCATGCCGAGATTCATAGAAAAACTGAAGGGACCGAGCTAAGATTTCAGAGCACAGATCTTCCACCCCTCAACCCTTTAGGAGAGGGGAACTCTTGTAATCTGGAGGAAGGAGAAGGAGAAACTAGTGGGATAACTAAGATAGACCCACCACCCAATCCTGAATCTCTTATGAAAGAAGAAGGAATACCTGAAATCCCAGATAGAGGGAGTGCAATCAGATCCCCTAGAGGATCAGATAATCAATCAATTCAAATAAAATATCTAGATCAAGAAATCCCTAAATATTTTTGGCATATTTTTGATCAAATGGCACAACCAAATCCACAACGTCCCCAGACTTCCACTTTGGAATATCTGATAGTTGATCCAATTGCCAATGCCCCCATGAATTCTATTCCCCTACAAAACCTGCCAACCTTTCATGGATTAATCTCAGAAGACCTAGACGGATTCTTATTTGAATTTGATGTCCTATGTAGAGGATATAATTACACCTCTGAACCCAAAAAATTAAAATTGTTCCCCTCCACTTTGAAAGGAGCAACTCTATGCTGGTTCATGGGATTAGGGGGAGGAACTATAAACTCATGGGATGAAATGAAACAATCCTTCTTGACAAAATATCTGGATTATTGTAGAACCAGAGACTTAAAAGATGAAATCTTTCAAATGACTGCAAAAGAAAATGAATCATTAGAAGAATATGTAGAGAGATTTCAATATAATTTACAAAGATCACCTTATGGCACGCTACCAGGGGAAGTACTTAAGGAAAATTTGATTAAAGGTATGAAAGATGAATGGGTAGAAACATTGAATTTAATGGGGAAAGGTGATATTTATCAAGAAAATTATGATTCCATTGTCCTATTGTGCATCAAGTGCTCAAGAGGAAGTTCACGGACCAGATTAGGGATACGTACCCCCTTCACCAGAAATAACAACATTACCAGTGGGGGTGTTACTCAAGCTGAAGTTGGTAATCTCTTAGAAAAATTTAAAACATACATTCTTAGCACTCTGACTACACAATTGGATGTGTTGCAGGACAAACAGAAAAAATAGAAGTAGAACAAACATTAGCCATATTTTTCCACAGGTGCAGAAGAAAACATGGTCCAAGGGATTTCCCTTTGGATGTGGTCCAGGTTTGTGCTATTTGTGCCAAGGATCACGACACAGAATAATTTCCATCACTTCCTAGACTGAAAGATGTATTTAGGGAAACAAAAGAAGAAACATAAGCATTATATCTAATGGCTCAACGTCATCAATGGCATAATCGACCCCCAAATACATTGCAGGACCCTTCCTCTTCCTTCTTCGGACATTATAACCAACAATCTCCTGGTAACACATGGCAGGGTCAACTGTTTACTAATCAAAACTGGCAACCCCAACAATATCCACCTGCAAATCCCACTTGGAAAAACCAGCCCGCTGCAATCCCTGCTTGGCAGAATCATCCAACTACAACTTCTACTTGGCCTAACTCACAATATCCCACCTCATCCTGGAAAAAATCCAATAAAAACATTTAACCTTCACAGTGGCCCAACATGACTGCCCAAAACCCAAATTGGAATTAGAATTGGCAGCACCCTGTGGGGATAAACAATCAACCCATGGGGATGGCCCCTCAAACTCAACCTACGTTACAAGCCCCATTTCAATTGTCCCAAAATCCACAATCCTAATTGCGCCCTCAACTACCAGCCCAACCACACCCAAATCCAAATAACAAACCAGCTCAACTCGTCTAGATTATGGAAAATGGAGAAGGAGAGATCAACTCAGTAGGGTGCAACGAACTACGATTAAGATCAGGATGAATAATCTCTCCTGAAGAAAATGACATTTTTCAAGGGTAGGAGAAACAACCAGCAATAACACCTTTGACTATAGTAATAATAGAAGAAATCGAGCAGGGGGGAAACACAGTCGAATCACAAGATTCTAATAAGGGTGCAACACCCTCCCCTCCATTCCTCGAAAGATTGATGATAGAAAAACCAACCGTATATCCCAACTTCGACCTTGTAGGGGAACTCAAGAATTTATATATCAAGATTCCACTCTTGCAAGCTCTTCAGGACATCCCCATCTACGCAAAAACAATCAAAGAGCTATGTGGGAGAAAACTCGTCAGAAAAATTAAAAATCCATCATCAACAATCTGCGTGGTAGGAGCCTTATCTGATCTAATTTTAGGTAGACAAGAACCGGTTAAATATGTAGATCCGAGGAATCCCATAGTAATAGTTCAGATCCAGGGCTACTCTTTTCCCAATACACTAGTTGATTTGGGAGCAGCCATCAACATCCTAACTATGGAAACTTGCAATACCTTGGGTTTTAACTCCTTCGAGCCCACAACAATAATGCTGCAGTTGGCAGACCGATTGATAGTTTGACTAGTTGGCACATTACATGATATAGCCATCTCCTTCGACTCTTGGGAATATCCGGTGGACTTCCTCATCATCAATCCAAAAGGTGGATTTGAAGGCCATCCATTGATATTGGGCAGGCCATGGCTTGTAACAAAAGATGCGTACATAGGATGTCGAATAGAAAATATGACAATCACTAGAGGGGGTATCACGAAGAACCTCATTTTATATCCTCCTGCTAAACCTAGTCCAAATTTTGTATATCCACAATTTCCACCACCACGATACCCAAAGAGGGATTTATGAGCCCCTCTTACGTAGGAAGAAGCCCTCAAACTTAAAAACCAGCTAGAGGATGATGTAATTAGTGGGTTTATCAATAATCTGACCACCATGAGCAACTCGACCTACCAGATGCTCCAAGTTGTTCTAGACTGTGAAGCACAGGGTGAACTGCTGGAAGATTTAATGGAACAACAAATTGTAACTATGGCCATTCATAACAACAAACCTGTTGAGATCGCACCCAAGAGGCCTCTAAACATCAATGTCAATTTAGATGAACAACAACAAAAAAAGCTAATTCATGTCCTCTCCAAATACCAGCAAGTTTTTGCATGGGAATATTCTGATATGAAAGGTATGGATCCACAAATCTATACACACCACATTATGTTGAAAAATAAGCCCGACCTATCCACCAGCCATAGAGAAGATTAAATCCTCACCTCAGGGATATCGTTAAAGAAGAATTACAAAAATTGTTGGACATAAATTTTATATATCCCATCTCAGATAGTCGATGGGTTTCCCCATTAGTGATCGTCCGAAAGAAAAATGGGAAATGGTGCATCTATGTCGACTACAGGGAACTTAACAAAGCCACTCAAAAATACCACTTCCCTTTTCCTTTCATTGACCAGGTCCTAGATACTTTGGCAGGAAAGAAATTCTTTTCTTTCCTAGATGGTTTTAGTGGGTACAATTAGATTCATATCACCCCATAAGATCAAGATAAAACTACATTCACATGCCTCTGGGGAACTTTTGCATACAGAGTATTACCCTTTGGACTTTGTAATGCTCCAACCACCTTTCAAAGGGCCATTCTGAGCATATTCAATGATCTTATCAGCAATGGAATTGAATTCTATATGGATGATTTCACTCCTTATGGCGACGACTTCGATCAAGCACTAAATAACCTGGAGAAAATACTAGAGCGATGTATTGCGACCAAGTTATGTTTAAGCCACAAAAAGTGTCACATGATGATGAAAAAAGGTGTGGTACTAGGGAATTATATCTCTGTAGATGGAATTAGGGTAGACCCAACAAAAATAGAGGTAATTCTTAATCTACCCACACCACACACACAAACTGAGGTACGTAGTTTCCTTGGCGCTTCAAGATACTGTTGTTCCAGAGTCTGTACTTAAGGCTTAGAAGTACAGTGTCTAGGCATCTGAAAGTGAGTAAAGGGTAGAGAAGGAAGAAACGTCAACCTTTGACAAGGGAAACTAGGGATGATTTCTATGTTGGTGTTGTCTATCTTCCAACTGTTCCTGGATGTTTATATCCCATTCAATCGCTACCCATGAACGTTCCAATTCAACCCAAGTAGTGGCTGCTTTAAGAATAGTATCAAAAAGGTTTAAGGAAATATGTTTTTGATCTGATAGTCTGGGTTCGATATTAGGTTGTCTTGTTACAGGGACAGTCATGGAGGAACAGAAAGATAAGAAATACTCAGGGGGAATTTAAGTGTTGTCTCAATTTCATTCGTATAAAAGAGAGTTTATAGTTTCAGGAGTGAAAAAAAGGGTGCAAACCAAAGGCCCTTTCCCGTAAATGAGTTATATTTTAATAAAAATGTATTAGGTGGGAGAAAACATTAAGTTGTCTATCGAGTAAGGTTCCTATCAAGGGAGAATCTCACGTATAAACAGAGGAAGAAAAATGTAAAGAAATAACCCGATGAAGCATAAGATATATATAGAATTCTTGAAATGTTGATCGGTCTTATACCTGCTGATAGCTGGTACAGTGGAAAAACAATAAACATTCTAGAAAACCAAAATTCATTCACTATAGTAGAGGTTGTACTAAATTATAGCGAAGCATTCATCAGATACAAATATGAAATGAAATGAAATATCGAGATACAAGGAAACAAACTCATAATACAGTCATGACAGAATTGAGAATCTTCGGATTTGCTTTATATTAACTCTCAAAATGGAAAACGTCTATTACAATCGACACAAAAAGGTCCAACCATTTTTCTTTCTTTCTATGGTATATTTATACAGTTTTACATAAGATGGAATCTCAATCATTGCAAAATTGTTAGTTATGATAAGGAGGAGAGAAACTGCTCCATTTCTTCATCTCTATCTTTATTTGGTGCCAGAAGATTTTCCTTGCGCATGCTCGGTACAAGTGACACACCTTTCCACCAGCTGAGATATCAGTCTTGATGGTTCTGCTTGACAATTGGCTTCAAAAGAGTAACAATATCGAGCTAATTGCGGTAACCTTTCTTCCATCTGTCTGTCTATGATGTCGATAGTGCACAATTGTACACTTGGTTTAATCATACATTTATCTAGTTGAACTATGTCTGCCATAGTTGCTTGTGAGATCTCGGCCAAATCTCTTTCTTCTTTTTCATTCAAGTCAAGTGAGATTTTTGCTAGATTCATTTGACTCAATGCCTCAGCATTACCTTCGCTATCAATTCCTAATAGATTACCATCTATAGAACCCAAAGCCTCTTCTAAGGATTTCGTTACCCTCTTGGCTTGCAGCTTACCTTCTGAGATACTATACTCCCATTATTTTAATAAAATATTTCCTCTGGCTGCTTCGAAATGGAAAACCTGGGAGTACTTCCTGATTCCTTATTGTTTGTAGCTATTACAACCTCTTGAAAAGCGACCCGAGCTGCTCCAGCTTCTCTTTCTCTGATAGATAAATTTTCCAAAACTTGATTAAAAAGTAAGCAGTTGTCCCGAATCACCTCTACCTTGGTGAGTAAATTTTGCTGGGCCACAAAAACTCTACTCCGAATCTCCATTGCTTGGGACTAGAACATCCCAATATTTATAACTTTACTTTCGGTGATTTCCACTCTAGCCTGTAGCTATTCGATCAAGTCTTTTTGCTGGCCCGCTTGTATCTGACCATTCTGAACCACCAGCTCTGCTTGTTCGAGCTTAGTCTTGAGCAACTCTATATCACTTTTATCGGCCAACCTTTCTTGTTCTATCCCTACACTCGCTTGGTCCTTGGCAACCTCCTATGTTGTGGCTAGTCTGGCTTCTAGGGTTTTGATGAGGCAATTTTTTCGTTTTAGTTGGTTTTTCAAAACCCCGACTGAAAATTGATTCGTTGTGGCATATGTCCCTAATGTCTTGGCTATTTCTATCATGAACTATTCATTATTCTTGTCTTTCCCATCAGTCAATACTTTGTATTTCTTGGCTGTCGATTCCCCTTCCTGATAGAATTCTCTCTTTACCACAGCCTTTCTCTTCTTATCAAAGAAGAACTCGTTTGGAGGGAGCTCTTCCATCTTTATAGGTCTCAATTATTCATTTAAAATCCACCCTGCGTCAATGTTTCCCTGAGATGACTGCAAGGGAGTAATGGATACGATGGGATCTTTGATTTGCTTAGCTGGTTGCCTCGGAGTAGTAACTGGAGTCTACTTTTTCGGTGGGTCGGGAGTCTTTATCTCTACTTTTGGACTCTTAGTTTGATCTTCCTTGTCTTGGTGTTTTTCTTGACTAGGTGTCGCATCTTTGGAGCCTTCGGCATCTTTTTGTTTCACCTCCACTGTACTCAGATTCTCACCCCACAATACTGTGGGAAGACAACTGCGTCGATGTTCTTGGAATTTTAGAACATCGACCCTCTCTTGATCAGGTTCCAGGATTTGTATCCGAGCTAAAATATCAGCATAAGATCTTGCACCTCGGAAAATGTCATCTGAGGGAGAATTTTCATGTTCGAACCTCTTGAGTCCACAACTGGCCAAATGATTACTTACGACCCTTTGCGGATCGTGCCTCTTGAATTCAATAAGAATCAATTTTAGGTCTTCCAGGGCTGCTACCTCAGATTTAGCATGCCCGGAATCTAACAAAGAATATGAATTTAAATGAACAGGAAAAGGTGGCCATACCTTCTTTGAATATCCCTTAAGCTCCTTGCTTATGCCATCGATTAATATTTGTCTAGCAACCTCACGACAAGCTAGCTTGTCTGGTATGAATAATGGTAATGCATGTGGGGGAACAGAAGCCCCAAAAACTCTGAGATATGAGAATTCGGCTTCTACATACTAGTCAGCTATACTGCTCAAATTCATCACTATACTATCCGAGATCCTGGGTGGTGGGTGGCCGAAATTAGTGACATGCAGCGGTACCATTACCCAGTTAAATATTTCATATACGAAATCTGCTGCTTTGTTTTCCCACAATTTTGAATGATAGACGTGGATGGGCTCGACCTATGATGGAGTCCAACTCCAACTCATTAAGGGAAAGGGTGTTAGAAAACACACGGCATCCATAATGTATGTGGATATAAAAAATGAAGCAATCTTTCCGCTCTCTTTCTGCGCCCGATACTCTGTAACTCGACTGGTCAAGCTATCAGACAAAATTTTCACCTAGTTGAAGTAACAACCTTTGGCGACTTGATATATTAGAGGTACCCATTGAAGAAATAAATGTGAGGTGTCCTCTCTCCCGTATAATCTGCAAGTCATCATAGCTATATACTTGAACTGTGGTTCCAAGGAAGCTATTGAATATATACCATTACTGTCTGCCCTGAACTTCAGAGGGTGTGAAACCCAATCTTTGATTAAGCTGGACATAGTCTTGTCATATTTCACACATTCCTTCTGTTTGAACTTCTCCAAGAATTTGGCATCGTATGTAAGGTTCGACACGGTAGGCAACTTGTACATAGCCTACAGTTGTTCGAGTCTGAAAGTCATGATGGTGACCTTTTGCTCATTGATGATGGTTCTGGTTGGTATGTCTACATGGTCTAATGCCCACCGGATCATATCATAGTAAGGGAGTAGTCATGGCCTGACCGCTACTTTATGCATTCCAGATTGGACGACGATCTTATATTTGGTGGTTATATCGTCTTTTTCATTGTCACTAGAATCATCATAATAATCCACTAATTTAGCCTGTAGAACATTAGAAACAAATGACCAGTTCGAGACAGAGTCGACACTTTGAGGTGAAGAATCAGCGACGTTGTCTAAACCTTGTTCCGAAACCTCAACGTTGGCTTTAAACGCTTTTCGCGGGGCCATGACAGGAGATCCTGCTTTAGCTCTTCGGCGATAAAAATATGTATACATATAGAAATTAGTTCGCTGAGAAAAGTGTGCTCTGTGTAATATAGAAATGAATTTGTTATAATGAATAACAACTCTATATATTCAAAAACTCAGTACTTTTTAAGAACAGATCGATCAAATCACGCTTAAATATAAATTTAGCAATAAAAACCCAATCTTTACTTGTCGATTCGCCTTGTTTCTAATTAATGCCAGAAATTTTGGTGGTTCGAAATGTCAGTTGGCGTAAGGAAGAATTAAGACTACCTCGTAAACTGTGCATGCATCAAATCATGGGAAATACTGGCTTAGCTCAATTAATCAAGTTTTACCAAAGTTAATTAATCTTTCGGTACTCGCTGCATCAAGAATTTTTGCTTTAACCCTTTGAACCTCTAACACCCGAAATTGCGATGATTGACTTTGGTTAATAAAAATGTAATTGTGATTAGGCGCTTAATTAATTATGTGATTATTTATACAATTTCGCGACTCGGAGCTTCGAAGGTATATCTTCCAGGAAGTTTGTATGCCGAGTTGCGAAACCACAAGATCGCGATGATATGTTTTAATTAAAAGGGAGGATAAAATTAGATTAAGTGTTTAATTAATTATGTTCATATCTTTATCGTGACTTTGCGACTCGGGGCTTTGACAGTGTAGATTTTTAAAAGAAAATACGTCGAGTTGTGAATTTCCCACAGAACTTAACCACAGCTAAGATTTTACCTTTAACCTTAACGCGGGTTACTAAAACAAGAAATTCGTGGTTTCGGCTATTGGGGTTACGACAGTAAGACTTTTGGATTTAGTAAACGCTGAGACGCGAAACCCTGATGATGCTTAACTGTAATTTAGGAAACTTTTACTCTCGTTACTGACCTAGGTAAAATTTTAAAACGATTTCACTGTTTCGTTGTTCGGGACTTGTGAACTATGTGATCTATAGCATTCGACATACGAAATACTGAGGTAAAACAAAGGGGGAAAAATATTTTACGAAAAGTAGAACTCTCCTTGAGAGTATGATAACTATCACCACTTGCATGATAAGACTTCAGAGATTTTGAAACCACAGAAGGAAAATACGAAAACCATCTTTCGATTTCGAGCATTAAGACATGAAATTCAAGGTGGGCTAAAAAACAAAGGCGGCTCCAACAGATACTATCGTAGGTTTATGGAAAATTTTGCAAGAACCGCTGCACCTTTACATGCTTTGACTGGTAATGTAGAATTTCAGTGGTCTGACAAGTGTGATGTGGCATTTGCAGGACTCAAAAAGTTGATCTCAACAACACTGGTGTTGAGGGGGCCAAATTGGAAAATACCATTCCACATCTCCACCGATGCATCAGATATTGCCATAGGCATTGTCCTCGAACAGGAGGAGGAGAAGAAACCTTACGCCATTTATTTTATTAGCAAGAATCTTAATCCAACTGAACTTAATTATACAGTAACAGAGAAAGAGTTTTTAGTTGTTATACATGCCATCAATAAATTTCGTCATTATATAACAGACTATCCAGTCATTCTGTATACTGATCATTCTGCTATCAGATATTTGGCTAATAAACCAATTACTAATGGATGGGTCACTCGATGGTTGTTATTATTGCAGGAATTTGATATCACCATCAAAGATTGACCTGGGAGAGAAAACCTTGTCGTAGACTTCCTATCCCACATACCCAAGACAGATGACTCCTTAATAGTCGAAGACCGATTTCCAGATGAGCATCTGTTTGCCGTTACTACAAATCCACCTTGGTATGCTGACGTGGCAAATTACCTGGCAGTAGGAAGATTACCGGCACATCTTTCATCGAAGGAGAGACAACTGATCGTCCAGCGTAGTGCACGATTCACCTGGATCAACGGATATCTCTTCCATACAGGAGCTGATCTCCAGATCCGCAGATGCGTACGAGATGACACAATCTATGAAATATTAAAATCTAGACATGATGAGCCCTGTAGTGGGCATTTTGCAGACCGCAGGACTGGACACAAAATTTTGTAGATGGGCTATTATTGGCCCTCAATATTCAGAGATGCGAAGAAATACGTCCAAACCTGCGATAGTTGTCAATGGATGGGAAAACCAGGTCAGGCTGATGAAATTCCTTTGAAAGCATAAGTAGTCATGGAACCATTTGAGAGATGGGCACTAGAATTCATTAGCCCCTTCAACCCAAAGTCAAATCAGAAGGCCTATATTCTAGTCACAACAGACTACATGACTAAATGGGTAGAGGCAGAAGCCTTGCCAAAAGCAACAGAAGAAGTAGTCATCAAATTATTCGTACGCTATGGACTACCAAGAGAGGTAATTACTGATGGGGGGTCACAATTTACAACTCATAGAATCACCACCACCATAGATAATTATCATATCAAACACATAATTACTTCTCTGTATCATCCACAAGCAAATGGGCAAGTGGAAAGCACCAACAAAGTCCTGGAGGCAATCTTGACAAAGACTGTCTCAACAAACAGACAAAAATGGTCTTATGAGCTCCCAAACGCCTTATGGGATTACCGCAAAACATGGCGTAATACCACTGGCTACTCTCCTTACCATTTAGTCTATGGCAAAGAACCCATATTCCCAATCAAGTTTGAAATCAAGACTCTAAGGATGGACCAGGAAAAATCAGACTGGATCTTACAAAAGCACATAAACAACACCTTCAACAACTCAACGAATTGGATGAAGCACGCCTATCTGCTGTAGAGTGCACAACCATTATTCAGCAAAAGAGATCGACCTAGCATGACAAGCATATAAAGAAAAAACTATTTAAAAAAGGAGACTGGGCGATCCTCTATGATTCTAGATTTCAGGATTTTTCGGGAAAATTACAGACACGGTGGCTAGGACCATACGAAATTAGTGAAGTCCATGATAATGGCACAGTTACGTTAAGCACCATCGACAGGTCCGGATCTCCATTTCGGGTCAATGGACACTGGCTACGACTCTATCATTAGCCGTCGTCAAAAGAATCTTTCTACTAGGAGGTAAGTAAGGACCCTACCATTCAAATTTTGGCTGGTTGGGAAGGTAATCTAGCCACCCCAACTCCATAAATATTGAAATTTGTTCACACTATATATACTGTATATAATTTTGTTTTATGTAGATTTTATTTCGCTATTTTATTTTTTATTTTCAACAGTCATTCGAGAAAATCAAAACTAGGGAGGATAACCGTGATCAACTCAATTAACACCCTTTTCTGTTCCGAACTCCTGCTTCATCTCATTACCCATACCTTGTCTTCCACAGAGAAATGAATGTGTCATGATTCAACAGAAACAATTGGGCAACTATAATGAAATTTATAACATTAACAAACCATCCATTACTTAATTTTGAAATAAACCAACTCATAAATGAATTTAGTTGATGAGGAATCAACCTTGAATTCAAGAAAAATACATACCAAGTTTCTACAAATTTAGATGGTTTGAATGGAACAATTGTTGTTCCTTTTGTGTGCCTGCTGTTCCTTTGAACGAAACAATTGTTGTTCCTTTTGCACGCCTATTGTTCCTTTGAACAGAACAATTGTTGTTCCTTTTGTGCGTCTGTTGTTCCTTTGAACAAAACAATTGCTATTTTTTTTTGAACACCTATTATTCATTTTTCCATTCCTTCCTTACTGATAAAACACTAAACCTTTCCTTTGGGGTACAACTTTCACCAAAATAATTTTCATCAGCATTATTTCTAACGATCCATCATTATTTTGTGGACTATCTCCCATACCTTATCAAATTGCTTTTTGGATCACTTCCTTCGAAATATTTTAAACCTTGTTCATAGTCTGTAACCACCATAATTCGTTTCTTTTCCCTTATATATTACACTTAAATGATACCTCATGTTTATAACTAATAAAGAATCTGTGGCACACTTTTACTTGGCATCCTTACACTTCTTTACGCCATCCCTTACTCTTAAGGAGTAGATGAGCCTCCCTTCATACAATAATATAATAAATCAATAAAATTTCTTTCTTTTCCCACAAAGAATAGGGGGTCTCATCATAAGCCAGCCTACCATAATCATAGGATAATAACCTAAGTGACATTCCCACTATGGCTACCACACCAGGGCAATGGCCTTTGACATTATCTTTTGTCAAAGGACAAGAGGTCTCATCATGAGACGGCTTGTTCACTTAAGTTACACTCTAGTGAGTGGCATTATCATCATCTGGATAGAAAACTAGGATAATGGTCTTTTTCAGAAAANTGTGGCACACTTTTACTTGGCATCCTTACACTTCTTTACGCCATCCCTTACTCTTAAGGAGTAGATGAGCCTCCCTTCATACAATAATATAATAAATCAATAAAATTTCTTTCTTTTCCCACAAAGAATAGGGGGTCTCATCATAAGCCAGCCTACCATAATCATAGGATAATAACCTAAGTGACATTCCCACTATGGCTACCACACCAGGGCAATGGCCTTTGACATTATCTTTTGTCAAAGGACAAGAGGTCTCATCATGAGACGGCTTGTTCACTTAAGTTACACTCTAGTGAGTGGCATTATCATCATCTGGATAGAAAACTAGGATAATGGTCTTTTTCAGAAAA
>SNQJ01S0041946.1:41881-52958 GCA_010110895.2 Picea sitchensis
GGGGGTCTCATCATGAGCCAGCCTACCACGATCATAGGATAATAAACTAAGTGACATTCCCACTATGGCTTCCACACCAGGGCAATGGATTTTGACATTTTCTAGTCAAAGGACAAGGGGTCTCATCAGGAGCCGGCTTGTTCACCTAGGTAACAATCTAGTGAGTGGCATTATCACTATGGCTACCAAACCAGGATAATAGTCTTTTTGGAAAAGATGATTCAAACAAGTATCAAGGATATAGGCTAATCTTCGAGTTAAAAGGAAACCTTGTCGAGGCTATGGACGCCTACTGGCAATAGTGGCTCTACCTGTGGTATGGAATTTACCTTAAATGCCAAGTTTCTGCGTCTCTCTATATTTCCTTCACTCAATAATGAGGCTATCATTTCAGTTGTATTCAATAACATGAAAAAGTAACAACATTATGATATGTGGGATATTATTTAACTGAACAAATTTAATTTATTTGGCACATGTATCCTTAAAGAATTCTTTTGAGTATAGGTATTTTCAATTCCACAAAAGCGGATTAACATTTAATGATTACCGTTAAATATGTTGTTCAAACATAAATCATTAATACCCATTGGCGGTTACTGTACAATCATTAATTTTCACCACCAATACCTACAATCATTACTCTTCCCTACGCTGACGGTCGAGGTCAAACTTTCTATTAATAAGGGGAGTGGATGCTCGACACACTTCTCGATGCAGATAGTAATGATTGTAATAAATACCTTCATTTAGATACATTTGTTGTCTCTGATATTTTCTATTCTTGGTAATTTTTCCTCCAAAGCTGGTCTAACCACGTCTGCTACCAGGAACGATAGTCGTCCATATTTTCTCACAAAATGCATGGCAGAGGTGTGCACAGGGAACCTACTTTACTAAAGCTTACAGAGAAAGAAAGAGACATCCTGCATCAGCTAGGGTGGACGGAGTACTTCAACCAGCTTCAAGGATATGACACGAATGTCATGCTTGAATTCTTTTAGAATCTGCAGGGGGGAAACTCTATGATGTGGGGCATACAAATCTCAGTCACCTCAGAAATATTAGAAGAGGTCACAAGCCTCCCTAATACGGGCATTCAGTGGACAGGACGATACACAACATTGAAGGAAGTTGTGGAAACCTTCACAGACCCTGGGGAAGAATTGGATAAGAAAGGAAAATGACTCAACCCTAGTACCCTCAGAGAACCATGGAAAGAACTTGTAGGGGTAATTCAACGGTATATCACTTGTGATGGGCGATATGATGTAATTCGGCCTTGCCACCTCAAATTGCTGGCAGCTTTAAAACAACATTTAGTAATTAATCTACCTTTCTTTCTGAATGCCATATTACATGAGGTTGCTCTGAGAACACAAAAATCCAAGGAACCTGTTACTGTTATCAACCACCACAGATTAGTTAAACTGATAACAATTAAAGCATTGAGTCAAACTCACTTGATCTAGGATAACCTGATTGAGACCAATAGACCTCCACAACTAGAGCAACTTGAATTATGCCATGAAGAACCACCACAGGAAATCGAAGATAGGCAGGCATAGGAGACTACTACCCAAAGGGAAATCCCATCTCCTCAAACTGAAGCTGAGGTAGATCCTGCCCAAATCATAGATACCCAAACCTCACAAACATAGGCATTAACAAAAAAGAGGAAGAGAGAAACAACTGCCCCTACAACCATCATTCAGACAAGGAGAAGAAGCAGACGAATCCAAGAAAAAACTGAAGCAATTCAGGATACAACAAAACAGCCTGAAGAACTTTAGAACTCTACAAAACAGTCTCCACGCAAGAATGATCAAGGAATTGGGCAAGAAAAACATACCTCACAAAGGAATGATCAGGAAGACACCCAACCGACATTATCACATCTGACAAAACAATTTATGAAGAGCTATGAGGTAGAAATAGCCCAGGCTTTGGGAAGCTTGGGAACCTCACTTGATAGAGGCACAAATAATCCAGAAATATACCTAGAACAACCCTCCTCTTCAAAACCAGTTGAATATTTTCCTGATATTGAAATGTCTTTTCCTGAGGACAGAGCACAGGAAGAACCCCATTTCGAAACAAGAATCCCTCTCGAACAGATAGAACAATTGGAAGGAACAGAGGAACAACCATCTGCTGGCTAGAATGAAGAAGGCCTTGAGACCTCCCATAAATAGAAATCAACCAAAAGCCATAAGAAAATTAGAAAGTTGAAAAAAGAAAATAAACTATTGAAGAAAAAGGCTAAGACGACTGAAGTATTCAAGCATAAGGTAGTTAAACTCAAGGATATTATTAAGGAATTGAGGAAACAGTTAGAATGGGTAGATAAAGCCCATAGAAGAAAGACGAACAAAAGGGATA
Organism: Picea sitchensis; assembly: GCA_010110895.2. Lineage (NCBI taxonomy): Eukaryota > Viridiplantae > Streptophyta > Pinopsida > Pinales > Pinaceae > Picea > Picea sitchensis. Next base: position 44,264 of record SNQJ01S0041946.1, read on the forward strand.
GAGTACAAGGAATAAACCCTCTTCCTAAAGAAGCAGTCAGTACAAATTCTATAGGGATATAGACAGACCCTGAAGAAATAGTAGTAGAAGAGACAATAGCCCAGAATGAGGAAGCACCTCCTTTAAAGACACAGGAAAATATGATAGCTACAGAAGAAATTGATGCTGAGGTGCAGATAGCTCAATGCCTTGAGAAAAATGCTACCATCAGGAGATTGGAGGAAGAATTGATGCAGTCTCAACAAACCTTGGTTCAAAACAAAAGTGAGTTGTTGACTATAGTAGAGCACCAAGCACTCCAGTCCTGGAAACAAAGTATTATTGTGGACAGGTTGGAAGCAGAACTTGTACAGGTCCAACAAGAATTAACTCAATCCAAGGAAGAGATGAGTGCTATGGAAGATTACCAAGCATCTCAATATCAAGCACAGAGTGTCACCATCGATAGACTAAAAGAAAAACTTACACAAGCCCAACAAGCATTGGCTCACCACTAAGATGGAATGGTAACTAGGACTGAATATCAAAGGATTGTTAAAGAATTGAAGGACATGAAAACAATAGAGGATGAGACCTATGCTGCGCTCACCAGAGCCCAAGAGAAGATCAAAAAGGTGCAAACCCAATTGGAAAAAGATTTGGAGATCAAGGAAATCTGTGATGTGTACTCTGATGCTATTAATTGTAGAGCTCCTGCCAACAATTACATGTTATTATTGTTGGAACGATATTTGTTATTGAGAGTGAAGGCCATCAGAGCAGGAAAACCTATTTATTTTTCCACTATACCTGATTTTATTTCATGTTTCAGAGAGAAGGATGAAAAGGTACAATACTTTTTGTGTGAATTATACTTTCATAATTTCATTCTGGAAGAAAATAGGGAGGATAACCCTGGCCCATTCATAGGTGATATACAGTTTCAGGCATTTCTGTCATTCACTCAGAATCAAGTCAGATGGGGTAAAGCTCATAAAACCTTTCTAAAAAGGGACACTGGGTTGGATCTCTGGGTTAGGGGGGAGCCTCCAAAGTCCTTTCCAGCCATTATGCGACATAAAAATTTTATGAAAAGGAAAGGGGTCGTATACTCCTTGGCCCCCATCCATCTACAGGTCATACGTTCAGGTATCACTCACTTTAGGGAGATTAAGGAGGAAGCTCTTGCTGCTTCTAAACTTAGATGGGATGCCTCATCCAGTGAAGTAAAGAGTAGGGAGCCCTTTGGGTATAGGAATTTCTTTGCAGCTACCTTCATAATAGAGAGGTATTCTAGATTTCTCCAAGAGGAAGGGCCTACTTGGATTGGGTGCATATATAATCCCCCTATCATCTGGTTCCCTCCAGAAAGTTACCAAAAATATTATCAAATTAACAAGAAGAGGGAGGATGCTGCTTTTGGAGAACTCAAAAGAAGCAATGGGTTCAGAAGGCTTGGGGAACCAACCTTTCCATCTTACATCATTACTACTTTACATGTAAAATCTTAGCTTGCATGAGGACATGCAAGAAGGTAAGATGGGGGGTATGTTAGGTTATGAAAAAGGTATAAATATCTTCCTTTTTCCCACATTTCATGATATCATCTTGATTGAATTTTCGGTTATTTAGAAGCAAATAGAATAGAAAATGAATAATATACCCTTTAGCATTGATTGTTGGAGATTAGATTACATAGATCCTAAATATGATTGGAATTGTCTGGTTTTATTGCAGGATTGGTTAGATATTTTCAAACCCAAGATAACAAGGGGAATCTTGAAGATGCGCAAGCTATTGGAGGTTCAAGACTTTATGGCACAAAGCAGTTTTAAAGATAATTGAGTTACTTATTGTAATAGTAAAGCAATCCTGAGGATCTCTCGATCCTCAGGATAGCTTAATTTACCCAGATTATTTTAACATATAAGGGGTAAATAGATCTTGAAGAAAAAATGAAAAGAATTTCACTCAAGAATAGAGAATATAGAATTGCTATGCGTTAGCAGTTTTTGTAGAAATGTTGTACCAGCTATGAAATCAATAGAAGCCTCGAGCAATTTTTCCATTTTTATATACTGAGTTTCAAATAACAGTGCTTCTAAGGACCGAGGGCCCAGTCTGAAGGAGCTACTATTTGATCTGTAATTGTATCAGCTCAAATTATGTCTTGTGATTCGATTCTCTTTTATAGTAGTTAACAAACGCATAAGTGTGTTGATGATTTCATGTCAATTGCAAGAAATAGATATTCCCTGATGCATTAAAATGATTATTGTTCCAATTCCTATTACTGAGATTTGATGCATGAAGGTTCCTCATAAGTTCACATCTGTTGTTCCTTTCATAAGTTTACATCTGTTGTTCCTTTCATAAGTTTACATTTGTTGTTCCTTTTACTTAGGTTACATTTGCCGTTCCTTTTACTTAAGTTTACATTTTCTGTTCCTTTCCACTAGAATATAGTTGTTTTTCCTTTCAATAGAAATATGATTGTTGTCTCTTTTCAGTTAGATTACAATCTTTGTTCCTTTCCATAGATGGAGTAATTCACCTTTTTCTTTTCAGCAATTTTGATTCATAATGATAGTAATTTTTGCAAGTCTTTATCTAGATTCAATTACTGCTCTTAGACTGAATTCAATAGATTAACTAGTTCCTTTCCTTTTGCACAACTTTAGATTTCAATCTCTAGAATCTTTAATGAATGTTTGAGGAACTTGATTGTTGATAAACTCATATCTGCTTTCACTACACAATTTTAGCCTCTATAAGCTATCTGCATAGACTTTGCCGATATTCTTTGAGATAAAAGACGAATCATCATGTTGATAAATTAATGTTAAACTAAGGTTGTTTTTAGACATATTTAGAGCCCAACACCAAGCACCTCACCTTATGGGTCAACTATCATCGTAGTACCCAAGAAGGATGGGACTTGGTGAAAGTGTATTGACTACAAAGCTCTGAACAAGATTACACTCAAGGATCAATAACCTCTACACATGGTTGATGATTTTTTAGACCAATTGCAACATTCCAAGTATGTAAATGTGTTGAAACTACACAAAATAGATCTAGATATAAAATACCACACACATTTGCAGAGAGAAATTGAGAACGAAGAATAAAGAGAGAAAGAATGGAAGAATTCTCATTAACCGTAATGAATACTGAATTATCCGTAATGAATAATGAATAATTTACACATGATATAATCTGTATAACTCAACCAATGCCCACTAGAGGTGAAGCCAACACACCATAGTGGTGGTATAGAGTGATCTGGACACACAACATCAATTATGGGAGTGAACTTCCACCTAGTCTAGTCACTCAGACAATTACAAGAGTGAACTGCCACCTAGCTAAGTTAACTAGTCTACAAGTCTTCAATTAATTGACTGAAACAAAGTGAAGTGAGGAGGATATCATGGAATCATTAGTAATGCACTAGTTTGGTGATGATCCCAATGACAATACACATTAGTGGTGATGATCCCAATGTTGCATAGTGACAAAACCAATGCAACATCTAGACTCCACTCAACTAGTCAAATTGAAGTGAAAACTGAAGAGAGTATTCTCCTAGAGGAATATTCTCCCTAAAATTTAGGATACTGGATAAATACTAATAAACATAGGAAAAACCTTTGGAAAAATAAATCCTAGGTGTGTGTGAAGTAAATCCAACACCCCCCCTGAACATCACTATGGTGAAAATAAAGAATGGGTCCTAACAATGAGGCCATGTTAGGTACCCACATACAAAATATACACTGAAATAAAGTGAGGAAAGAGGGAAAAACTCATGGGAACACCCCCCCCCTCCCCCCTAAATGTACAATGTATGTAAAAATAAGAACTGATAGTTTCTAGGAAACTTTGTCCTTCACTCCAATATGATTTCGTAGAGAATGGAACTTCTGCTTAGTGAAGGTCTTGGTGAAGATGTTTTCTGTTTGTTCCGCTGAAGGACAGAACTGTAGGTCGATGATCCCCTCGTGTACCAAATCTAGGATGTAGTGAATGTGGATCTTGATGTGCTTCATCCACTGCCTCTGAACTGGATTTATGCAGAAGTTCAAAGTGCTTTGGTTGTCACACAAGATGATGATCGACCGATGAAACTAAATGCCCAACTCAGTGAGAAAATGTTGTAGCCACATAGCCTGAATGATTATGTTAACTACCCCTCTGTACTCTGCCTCGACTGAAGATAGAGCAATGACAACCTGCTTCTTTCTCAACCAATAGATAGGCCTGGAACCAAGACTGAGTGAGTAACCAGATGTGGAATTGCTATCAGTGTTTTCACTAGCCCAGTGAGAATCAGTGAACCCGATGATATCTAATTTAGAGTCTGCTACATAATGAATCCCAAAGGTGATGGTGCCCTATACGTATCAAAGGATATGCTTTGCAGCCTTCCAATGTAGACCATGTGGGTCTTCCATGAACTTGAAAACTGTGCCAATTGCATGTGAGAGGTCTGGTTTGGAGTGTGTGAGATACAACAAGCTCCCCACTATATTTATGTATAGTGTGTTGTAAACCAGTGGAGTGTCCCCACCATCCTCAATTTTGACTCCTGATAGGAAAGGAGTCAGAGAAGACTTGTAGTATTTCATGTGAAATCTCTCAAGGAGATCTTGTGCATACTTGGCCTGAGTCAGTTTGATGCCTAATGCATCCTGAATGATCTTGAGTCCAAGGAAGAAGTGTAGCGGACCCATGTCCATCATTAAGAACCTATCATGTAGAATCCTCTTAACTGTAGAAATCGTTGAAGTCGAGCAACCGGTGATCAAAAAATCATCAACATACAAAACTAAGAGTAGAAGTGAATCAACCGTCCTGATCATGTAGACATTCATGTCTGATTTACAATGTACAAAATTCTATGACAATAGGTAGGAGTCCATCTTGGCATACCATACCCTCAGATCCTTCTTGAGGCCATAAATATATTTCTTCAGTCGACGGAACAAAGAGGAATCCTGCATAAATCCCTAGGGCTACTCCATATAGATCTCCTTAGAGAGATCACCATGAAGAAATTCATTCTTCATGTCCATATGATGGAATTCCCATCCCTTGGCTGCCGTAATGGAAAGTTCCAAACGTATGGAATCCATCTTCACTACTTGAGAAAAGGTCTCATCATAGTTAATGCCATGCACCTTCTGAAATCATTTGGAAACTAGTGTGGCTTTGTACATGCTAATATGTCCATCCATTGTGCTATTGGTCCTATAGATCCATCTACACCTGAAAAGTTTCCTTCCATAAGGAAGGGGAACCAAATCCCAAGTTTGGTTCTCGAGGAGGGAGTTGTACTCCTCCTGCATGGCAGATTCCCATAAGGGATTTTCAGTAGCCTTGCCATAAGATTGTGGATATTAATACTGAACCAAGAAAAGATGCCTAGAGGGAAATGGTTCAATGGAAGTGAGTGAAATAGGAGGCTCCTCTAAATCAGATCGAGTCCTCCTAGTATTGACTGGATCACCAACAAGATCCCCTGCATCCTGAAGAGTAGTCTGGGCCCAATTGGGCCTCTGCTCTGGATCTGCATCTACATATGGATGCACTGAATCTGCATATGAATGTAATGACTCTATCTGGATCATCTAAATCCTTGGAATCATAACTCTTGTTTGAATAAGAGTCAACATGTGCATACTTATCGTCTTGAACAGGTGGAAGAATGAAGGTTCCTGCATGGGGCTGCTGAGGTACATGTGAGACACTTTCCTCAAATTGGACACTTCGCTCAATGATGAGACGGTCCGAGGAAAGATAAATAATTTTGTATCCCTTTACACCGTCGAGGTATCCAATAAAGATACACTCTATGCTCTGTGGATCAATTGCCTTCCTCTTTTCAGAGGGAGTTCGGGCCCATGCACGTGAACCAAAAATACTAAAGTGGGTCACTTCCTATTTGAGGCCACTCCAAGCCTCGTAGGGGGTCTTATCCTTGAAAGATATATGGGGAGATCTGTTTTGGATGTAGGTTTCACAATTAAGTGATTTGACCCATAGTCTTTGTGGACATCACTTTGCATGTAGCATGCAATATGTCATCTCTTTTACAGATCTATTTTTCCGCTCAACAACTCCATTTTGCTGTGGAGTATAGGGAACTGTGTGCTGCAACTGAATCCTTGCCTCATGACAAATATTTTGTATCTCATGATTGACATACTCTCCCCCATTATTAGTTCATAGGAATTTGATTTTGTTTCTTGACTGTGTCTCAACCAGGGCTTTGAAATCTTTGAGGTTTTGAAAGACCTATGATTTTTACCTGAGAAAGTAAATCCATGTAAAATGTGAGAAATTATCAAAAAAAATGAGAAAATACCCCACTTTTCTAATTTATGGATGCGGAAAAGGGCCCATGAGGTCACTATGGATCAGATCTAAAGGAGAGGAAGCTCTCTGAGTCTTTCCTTTGTCGAATTTCTCTTGAGGGTGTTTTCCAAGAACACATACCTCACAAATTCCTTTGGAGAAATGGATGTCTGGTAGACTATCAACCAATATTTTCTTGCTAAGATGTTGCATATATTTGAAATTAAAATGCCTGAACCTTTCATGCCATATCCTACTGCTTTCATCAGCATGGGTAAGAAGTAAAACAGAATCTGGTTCAATAAATTTAGAAAATGTATACAATCTAGATTGATGATTTGCCTCACTGATAACAACCTTGGAATTGGTTTTCATGCCATATATGTTCACTGCATTAGCTGTGAATATGAATTTCTTTCCAGTGCTAGAATTTTTCATCTGATACATGGAGAGAAGATTTATGAAAAGTTTGGGAACATGCAACACATTCTCGAAGATTTCGTTGGTGAGTTCAATCCTTCCTTTGTCGGTGAACTCGACTGGAGAGTTGTCCCCCATCAGAATATGAGGACCTTTGCATGCATCCAATGAAGAGTTGAATACTTTTGTGTCATCCATGTGATGTGATTCTCCGGAATCTATGATCTAAGCATCAGGAGAGGAGTTGATGGCAATCAAGGCATGGCTAGAATTGTCTTTCTTGGGATTTTGATTTTCTGGCTTCTTCTTCTTGGCACCCTCGGGGATGCGATCTACAAGGTTGTTTTGCTGAAGCATTTAAGTCATTATATCTATTTATTTTTGAAAGCATGCGGATTATGGATGTAATCCTTTATGGAAGTATGTGCACTTCTTCCCTTTTCTTCCCTTTCTGCCTTTGGATTGGTGAAGGTTTTGAGTAGCCTTCCTTCTTCATATTTACATGATATTTCCTTTTGTATTTATCTTTAGATTTATGATATTTATGTCTTCCATATTGCACAGTAAGTGCATGCACCTTTGGGCCTTTGATTTTCCCCATGTTGATGAGATTGGTTTGCTCTTGTGTTAGGGATTCGATAAATTCCTCAAGAGAAGGGAAATTAAAGGTGGCTCGAAAGGCAAATTTGACTGAATGGAATGTGGATATGAACATAGAGAATTCAATACCAATTTTGGAGATAATGGTGAGAACCACTTGTTTCTCCTCCTTAGATTTATCAACCCCACAAGCTTTGAGTTGCGACAGTAAATCGTTGTATTTTGTAAATAAATCTTGGAGATTGTCGAATATTTTTGGATCCAATGTGAGAAATTCCACCTCAAGCATGTGTCCCCTCATATCATATTGTTTTCCAAATATCCCTTCCATGGTGTTCTAGGCTTCATTGGGGTTTTTACAAGAAGATATGCAAAAAAGGAGATAAAGAGAAATGAGATTGCAAATTGTTCCGAATGCTTCATCCATTCGATTTAGATACTTAGGTTTTTCTATGGCTGATGTTGGTTATGTCTTTGTAATCTTGGTTAACCTGTACAATCCTTTGCTTCAAATATTCATGACCATCTTCTCCTTCCATGCAAAGAAGTTATAAGGTGTAAGAATGAATTCTTTTGGGAATTCCATTTTTCCGCTGTTTCAATCTTTGGTACCTACAAAAACTAATTCGGTGTAGATTTTCTTAGTAGTTCGTCAGATTTGATACCATGTAAATGTGTTGAACCTGCACATAATATATCTAGCTAGAAAATACCATACACATTTTCAGAGATAAATTGAGAAAGAAGAAGCAAGAGAGAAAGAATGGAAGAATTCTCATTAACTATAATGAATAATGAATAATGAATAATTCACACATGATATACTATGTATAACTCAACCAATTCACATTGGAGGTGAAGCCAATGCACCATAGTGGTGGTCTAGAGTGATCTAGGCACACACCAAAAGTTATGGGAGTGAACTGCCACCTAGTCTAGTCTCTCAGGAAATTACAAGAGTGAACTTCCACCTAGCTGAGTTAACTAGTCTACTAGTCTTCAGTTAACTGACTGAAGCATAGTGAAGTGAGGAGGAGTTCAGGGAATCATGGGTAATGTGCTAGTCTAGTGATGATCCCAAGAAAAATGTGCATTAGTGGAGATGACCCCAATGTTGCATGGTGACAAAACCAATGCAACATCTAGACTCCACTCAACTAGTCAAACTGAAGTGAAAATTGAAGAGAATATTTTCCCTAAACTTTAGGAGATTGGATAAAGATTAATAAACATAGGAAAAACCTTAGGAAAAATAAATCCTAGGTGTGTGTGAAGTGACTCCAACAAAGTACTTCACCAAGTTGATCTCAAATTGGGATATCACCAGGTACAAGTT
>SNQJ01S0041947.1:0-13366 GCA_010110895.2 Picea sitchensis
AAATTTAGATTTGTTACAAATCCCTTGAATAGTCCCTTCCAAAAGATTGAAGTGAACTTGGAATCTCTTTTAGACACAATTGTCCTAGGAACACCATGCAACTTATCAACTCCATGCATACATATCTCAACAATGTTAGTTACCTTGTATGTTGAATTTACTGGAAGAAAATGGGAAACTTCAGTAAGCTTGTCCACCACCACAATAACATAATCATGGTGTGTAATGGTCCTAGGAAATTTAGTTATGAATTCCATGGTCACCCCTTACCACTTCCACTTAGGAATGGGCAAGGGATGTAGAAAACCAGTTGGATATATGTGCTAAACCTTGAAATTTTAACATTTGAGACACCTCACAATGAAATCCGCAACTTCCTTTCTCATACTTGGAAAAAATATTAATTCTTGACCGCGACAATGGTCTTTTGGTAACTTGGATGTCCAACATAAGGAACCTTATGCATCTCTCACAAAATCTAGATCTTCAACTCCTAATCATTCGACACATAAACTATGTGTCTATACATAAGGATCCCATCCTCTCTTAGGTCATAGCCTTCCAACTTCTATTGTGACATACATTATTGTCTAGTACATGTTAATGGTTGTAGCATGCATTTCATGCACCCTTTTGTTGAGTGTGACAACCACCCTTTTCTCTTTTCCTTTGATATGATTTATGTCGAAGTCATACTCACTGAGGAACTCTAACCACCTGCTTTGTCTGGAATTCATACTTGGTTGTCCAAACAAATACTTCAGACCACAATATTCTGTTCTCAGCTCAAATCACTTTCCCATGAGATAATGTTGCCACATATTTAAGGTTTTAGCACCATAAGTCACCTCTAGATTGCAGTAAAGGTAATCCCAATACCCATCATTTTGTATGTCACCATGAATAATTTTAAAGGGGGTCTAATGGACATAGGCTCGGGATTATATCGCTTTAACTTAGAAAATTGGGCTGGTGTGCACAAGTAGATGAGGTCTTGATCTAACTTTAGTCAGCAAGTTGTAGCAAGGGTGAGTAGGGGGAAGAAATTGAGAATAATGAAGAAGTCTTCTATGGACATCCATTCTTCCGATAGCTTAAAGAGGAAAAACTCTGAAGAAAAGATCCTCTTGGTTCAGGGTTTCAAGGATTTAAATGAATTTATTACTGAATTGAAATCAAACATTCATCATAATTCAATAATAACAACCCGACTGGATCATCCATTCCCGAGTCATTCATTGTTAGGGGAAAAAAAATCACAAGAAATAGATTAAAACTGGTTGTGATGCCACTGTGATCAAACCTACATTACAAGAACATAACTACCCTCGATTGGATCATCCATGACCGAGTGTCTTAACACAATTGTTATAGATATATGGAAGGAAATTGGCTTTCATTAAAAAAGAAGTCTCAAATAAAGATACATAACCAGAGAACCAGAGGCTTCATTAAAAATTTACAAATCGGGAGCTTAGCTCAACCATCGACCCTAACAAAAAATGAGGAAGACTCCTATATACTAAGAGAAAAAATTACAGAAGTGTGCTTGAGTCTCTGCATTGAAGGCACTATGTCTGCATGCTTCCTGGCAGACTATGCATGTAGTTTCATGTCAGAAGCAAGATCTGTTGGACTTAATCGCATTTCATGAAGGTTCTGCGACTGAGTTGACTTGCTGACAGTCCTTTCATGGGATTTCCTTTTATGGTGGAAATGATGTTCAACCACCACGAACAAACCTCAATAAATGCTTCATTAGGATCGAGAAGGCTCAAGTCGGCACTACACCTGTGGGACTTGGCAGCCTCTGCATTCTACCATCTGGATCTAAGTCGGATGCTTATGGGGAGTTCTGACAGTGGACGTGGCTGCTGACGAAGTGATTGGTGTGCTCGGCATGAAATAGCGGATGGGAGATGGCCAGGTAGACAGTTGTGGATGGGAAGAGGAGACTGAGGATAGCATGGGGTCCACACAAGCAGGAGATGAGGTGTAATGGGATGGAGGTGATGTGGAATGAGGTGGAACAGGTGGCAGGAAATGAGGAGGGGACAAGAGTGAGGGAGAGAAAGTGATAGGGGAGCGGCCACTTACTGACACAGGATAGGGCATTATACGTGCATGCACATATCGGGGTTGTGAAAATTGGTTTGATTCTTCACCTCTTTTGGGCTCGATGTGTGTGTCTGACTGACATGTAGCATCTCCACAAAACCATGGTTTCAAACCTGGCCCTCCCTACAAAGTTTAGCATTCATGCATGTTGGGTCCCTGATATGATCAATGACCGTCCATCTGAGGTGTATAGATCTTAGCTGCCCATATTTTCACGTGTCTTATCACTTTGCACCCAAAGGTCACATCGCTCATTCGACTTAGGATAGAAGCCAAATTGTGGGTTTTTCTCTCTCTTTCTTTCGTTCCTTCGCCAAGGGACCAATTACTTAGGGAAAACACCCCCCTTTACAAATAAATGTGATAAAATTAGGCTCCATGGGGGATGTCTTGCTCCCTGTGAGATGCCAAGAAATCGCAGCTTCACTCGCCTCATTGTTGGGTTGTGGAGTCTCCTACTAAAAACAAAATAAACATAGAAAAGGAATGGGATTTACAATGGTGGGACGTTGACTACGGCTTCATACAAAAAACCTTTTCAGGAAGTGACCATTTACAGGGCCACCAAAAACTTCGTCACCCTCCAAATTCTACAATCTATAAGTGTTATTTGGAAATGCCTCAGAAATATCGAAGGGCCCAATCCAGAGGGATTCAAAATTACTAGGCTTGCCCTTGTCCTTTCTGGGTGCATCCCATTTAAGTAATAGATCTCCCAGTTGGAAATCCTCCTTTTTGAATTTCTTGTAAAAATTCTTCTTGATCCTCTGTTGATGGGCATGTGCTCTGTCCTTAATTTGATCTCTTGTCTTCTACACTTATACTAGCTGATGTATCCTCCTGATCATGTCATCAGGCTCATCCTGGTAGTCTTGGAAGAATTTTTCCACAAGCAGGTCAAGTTGAGAAGGGAAAATGACCTCAACTCCATAGACAAGATGAAAAGGAGAGGTTCCTAGAGACCTCTTTGTTGTCACTCTATCATCCCACAGAGAAAACTTGAGCTTTGAATCCCATGATTTCTTATTTTCCTCTAACAGTCTTTTGATAATATTTATAAGGCTTTTGTTAGAGGACTCTGCTAATCCATTACCTTGGGGGTAGTAGGGGGTAGATTGGATTAATGAAATCCCAAACTACTCATAGAATTTGATCAATGGCTCATACTTGAAGGATGTAGTGTTATCAATGATGATTATGTTTGGGGAACCAAACCTTGCCATAATATCTTCAAGAAAACCAATGATCACTTTGTGAGAAGCACTCCTTGTGGGGATAGCTTCTATCCACTTAGTGAAATAATATGTTGTGGTCAATATCCACCTGTGTTGACCACTTGAAGCAGGATGAATTTCCCCAATAATGTCTAGGCCCCACTACTGAAAGGGTCCTAAAGCTACCACATGCTTCAAAGGAAAAGACTTGAGTTGTTGATTTCTTGAGAATTTCTGACATTTGATACAAGCCTTGACCTTTGCACAAACATCTGTGAACAAAGTAGGCTAGAAGTACCCAGCCCTGAGTATTTTATAGGTTGTGGTTCTTCAAAAGTGATGTCCCCCACACAGGTTGTCATGAAAATCAAACATAATCTTTTAGTCTTTCTATGGGTCTAAACATCTTAGAAGCACTGCTAGAGGGTTTTTCCAATCCAAGACCTGGTCAATAAGGCAATATCTAATTGCTTTGAGCTTTAAATATCTTTCCTTTCTTTTTCCCATTCCATCAAGAGGTCTTAACTCTCGCAGAAAAAATATAATTTCTTTATAACAGGTACATTCTACCAATGGAGGGTCGTCCTGAGGGATTTTATCAGGCACTTCATCTTGTTGATTTTCTGAGCAAGTGTTGATGAAGTTAACCTCCAAATATTTACAATTAGATTCAACCAATAGCTTGGCTAAAGCTTGGCCTTTAACTATTTTGGTGGGTTTTATTTCCAGCTCTAATTCAAGGATTTGGGCAATCTACTTACTCCTTCTCCTGTCTATGTTAGGCTGAATGAGAATGTCCTTCGTAGAATCTCGAGGAGCATGTGCAATGATCTTCGAATACAGAACATAGAATCTGAAATCCTTGAGAGCTTTCACCAAGGCATAGGCCTGCTTCTCCATGACATCATATCTAACCTCTACATCTCTTAGTGCTCTACTGAAAAAAGAAATGGGTTGTTCTAGCCATTCAACATTCTTCTGCAACAAAACAGTTTCCACTATTTCAAATGAGGCAAAGGAAAACATTAAGAAATCCTTTGATTAGTCAGGAATGATGAGCACTAGTGCCTCAGTCAATGCCTTCTTGATTTGGTCAAAATAATTTATGGACTCAGCAGTCCATTTTACTGCATTCCCCTTCCTAAGCATGGTTGTGATATGCTTCACCAATTCAGCAAAATTTGAAACAAACCTTCTCAGAAAACTGATTTTTCCTAGGAAAGACTGGACTTCCTTCTTGGATCTAGGAAGTGACAAGGTTTGAATAGCTTCCACCCTTCTTGAATCAATTCTGACCCCCTCAACTGATACTATGTGTCCCAATAATTTTCCCTCCTGCATGGAAAATACAGACTTCTTAGGATTTAGGGAGAGACCAAATTTTCATCATTTCAGGAAGACCCTTCTCAAATGCTGAAAATGTTCTTTATCATATTTGGAAAACACTGTAATATCATCTATATAGATGACTACAAATTTTTCCCTTTCCCCTATGAAAGCTATGTCCATGGCATGTTGAAAGGTTGCTCCTGTGTTCATTAATCCAAAGGGCATTTTGGCATACATGAATGTACCCCAGGGAGTGGTGAAGGTTGTCTTTTTTCTATCTTTAGGCATAATAGAGATTTGATTGTAACTATAAAATCCATCAATCATGGAAATCATGGATGCACCTGTTACCCTCTGTAATATGTGTTCCATTTTTGGCAGTGGGTAATTGTCCTTCTTTGAGCTCCTATTTAGATTTTTGAAATTGACACACAATCTGATTTCTCCATTCTTCTTTCTTACTGGGACCAATATGGCTACCCACTCAAAATATCTCAAAGGGATAATGATCTAAGCATCCATCAACTTCTTTACCTCTATTTCCATAATAGGTAGCAGCATAGGATTTATCTGTCTCAATTTCTACCTAAATGGTTTGGCCTCTTCCTTCAGTGGAATCTTATGCTCAATAACGTTGGTGTCATATGTTCTGAGGTCTTCATAGGTCCAGGAAAATGCATCGGAAAATTATTTTAATAGCTCAGTATACTTAGCCGTCTGCTCTTTTGACAAGATGTTAGACAACTTGACAAACTTTGGATCCCCCTCTGTGCCAATATTGCACTCAACTACATCAACACCATCATTCGTGATTTTACCCTTTACTACCACATCATTTCTGTCAAATAATCTCTTCAAATGGACTAGTCCCTTTGGGATGTTATTGTTGGGTAACTTGACAATGTGATGATCAAAAATTTTGTTCAGAAGAACATTAGGATGAGGATCTATGTCAGAAGTTGGGTCTTGATCAATATGCAATGTTGAAAACTCCTCAACAATTTTGAGAAATCTTTTGATTTCAAGATAATCCTCAAACACTTTCCAATGCTTGAAATTGTCAGGTATAGAAGGTCTATATTTCACTTCTACATTATATGTGAGTTTAGGTGGTAGAGGGATTCTAAAATTTCTTGCTGAGACAGCCAGAGAATCAACCATGATGTTTTCTTCTCTTGGAACAAATGAAATGTTAAAAGTTGAGAAAAAATTGTCAATAAGGTCCCACACTTCATTTCTATAACTTCTGAGTTGAGGGTGTTTGGCCTGATAAGTATTTATAATCTGCTGGACAATTAACTCAGCATCCCCAAACATTTATATCTCTTCAATCCCCATGTCCTTTGCATCTCTCAAACCCAAAACAAGAGCTTCATACTCTGCCACATTATTGGTAGTTTTGAATTATAACTTGAATGACAGAGATACATTTTCTTGAACGGGAGAAACAAGGACCACTCCAGATCCAACACCTTCTCTAGAAGAGGCTCCATCAAAGAACATTTTCCAAATAGAGGTGGTGGAGAAAGAAACTTCATGAAAAACCATGGGCTATTTTTTTAGTTTTAAAGGAGGCTCGAGAGCATCAGTGAACTGTAATAAAATAGACCCCAACTCGGTGTCAAGTGCAAATATAGGATGGTTGGTGGGGTTGGATTCATCACTAATAATATAGGCCAACTGATCTTATCTGTACATTCTTTTATGCTCCCCTCCAAAGACTAGAATGGTAGCATATGTGAGGTCCATCTGCAAGGTTCCTCCAATTCTTTTTATCAAAGATCTTGACAAGATCATGCCAAAATTGGGGGGAACATCAACTACCACAATATCCATGACCACACTTTTCATGGGCAGTTGAAACAAGGTCATGACCAGATCTTTGATGACCCCAAGACATTGCACCCTTCTCAAATCAAAAGAACAAAAATCATGATAAGCGTTAGTGATTTCTAATATGAGTTCTTCCATAATAGTTTTGGGCATGAGATTATGAGATGCCCCTGAGTCCATTAAGCAGTTATGTGACACATCATCATGTATGTTCAGGGATGTATAGAATGGAGGGAATGAATCATCTGTATATTCTACCATATCACCTAGGATGACTATTGGCTTTTCATCTTTGAGATATACTAAGTCTGTGGAATGGAAAGATGGCTCAGACTGCAACAACTTAGAGAGGGATTTTTTGAAATATTCATGCTTGACTAGCTCTGAAAGGGATACAAGAATACTAATCTTATGAATTTCATGCTCAAAGTTAAAATAGGATGGGGGCTTTAAAATTTCCTTTACCTGTAGGATAGGACCCCTGGCTACTAGTGGGGGATTATGTGTTTTCTTCTCCTGGCTATTGCTTGCTACATCTTCGGCAGGATTTTATGCTCTGGTAGGTTGCTCAGGAACATAATTCTTTCCTCCTTTCTTTTTGTACCCGAGGTTGTATATATTTGGTTTGTTATTGGCCTTATCCCCCTTGCTCATCTCGTTTAATTGACTGTCCATGAGAGACTCTTCGTATACTGATTGAGTTAAGTGAGGAGAAGAGGATGTATCTTCAAGATAATGAATTTATGAATCGAGGTCTTCTTCCTCTCCACCCTCATTTATAACAAGGTTGTTTTGAAGAGGGGTCTGGATTTTCTGATCATACCTATCTCTGTTCCGAGGTTCTTTTTTCATAATCTGAGGAGCATTGTTATTCGGCCTCCTGAAGTTGCCTCTGTTATCAACATTTTAAGGATTTCTATATGTCTGCTTCCCTTTTAATTCCAACCTTTCCATTCTAGTTGAAAGATATTTAAGTAACTTGGTTACTTCATCCATTTGAGGGAGGGGGCAGAGAAATTGAAGGTTGAGGATTCATATCTTCCTCTTCCTCTGTCTCTATCGACCTTATTTTTGAGTATTTCAACTGCCAATATGTTAGACTCTACTTCCATGGATGCTTATTGCATATGAGCCAAGGAGGTAGCTCTTATATCTCTTAACAGGAGGCAACAGTCAGGGTCAAAAGCACTAGCATAGGTAATTTTGGTAGAGGCCTTTGTAGGCTTTATCTCAGCAGGGATCTTATTGTACATTTTGTTGAATCTTTTGGAGAAGTGAGAGACAAACTCTCCCTCTTTTCTCTTTAGGGACCCAAACTTTGTGATATAATACATGAATTCCTTTTTGTCCCCCCATTGTCTCAAGAAGACATCATCTAAAGCCTCAATCCCATCAATGGATCCAGGGGTCATGGCCGTAAACCACTTTCTAGCTTCTCTATTAAGACTGTGGAAAAAACTCATCACCCGCACATCTTCATTTACTATGACATAGTTATCATCATAACTATAGAAAGATGGAAGGTTCTCCTTTGTAGTGATATACCCATCCCCCGTGAACTTAGGAATATGCTTAAGGTAGCCATCGACTAGGAGGGAATTAAGAGGCTGTGACAAAATGAGAGGGGCATATCTGGCAACTACTATAGCATCCATTCTATTTCTGGGGGGATTAGCTCCTGCCATTGGAGTGTGAATTGGAGTAGAACCAGGAGGGGATGGAACTCAGACATGGGAGGTTGGAGGTGTGCTTCTGGGAACAAAGGAAAACAACTGAGGCTCTGGAGAAAAGGCCTACGGGCTCGAGGGAACAGAGGTTTCCCTCTCTGTCAAAGCAATAACTTTGACAAGAGGAGGAGTAGTGAAACTGGGGGAGGGGAAATCAACATGAACACTTCCAAAATTAAAACTTATAGAAGCTCCAACATATCGTCTGATAGGAAAGTGAGAAACAACTATTGAAGTTGTTATAGGAGGATGGTGAAAATCATCATAAAAACCTTGTTCAGCAGCTGAAGTACCCTCTTGAAGGACCTTTCATCTTCTAATGACTTTCTCTGGGTCAACTTCAGGTGTTGCTAAAGGTAGTTGTGGATTGGACCTTGTGTGTCTACCCCTGAAATCCACAACTGAAACATTGGAGTTGTCTTAATGGAGTCACCATAGTGGAGTCACTAGGTGCACAGTTGCAATCTTTGATGTAATAAGTCCTGAGGTAGCTTCAGAACCAGTAAGATTTGTCATTCAATCCCAAGGAAAATATTCAATTATTCCCCGACAACGACGCCAGAAATGTTAGCACCAGAAGTCACCTATGGTTTGCAGCAGAGGTAAGCCCAGTACCCATCAGTTTGTATGTCACCATGAATAATTTTAAAGGGCATCAAATGGACGCAGACTCAAGATTATATCACTTAAACTCAGAAAACCGGGCTAGTGTGCATAGGTAGATGAGGTATTGATCTAACTTGAGTCAAAAAGTTGTAGCAAGGGTGAGTAGGGGGAAGAACTTGAGAACAATGAAGAAGTCTTCTATGGACATCCACTCTTCCAGTAGCTTAAAGAGGAAAAGATTCTAAGACAAGATCCTCTTGGTTCAGGGTTTCAAGGAACTGAATGAATTTATTACTGAACTAGAATCAAACATACATAACAATTCAATAATAACAACCTGACTGGATCATCCATGGCTGATTCATTCACAGTTAGGGGAAAAATAATCACAAGAAACTGATTAAAAATGGTCTTGATGCCACTGTGATCAAACCTACATCGCAAGGACATAAATACCCTCGACTGGATCATTCATGCCTAAGTGTCTTAACATAGATGTTACAGAGATATGGAACGAAAATGACTTTCATTAAAAAAGAAGTCTCAAATACAGATACATAACCAGAGAACCAAAGGCTTCATTAAAACTTTACAAATTGAGAGCTTAGCTCAACCATCGATCCTAACAAAAAATGAGGAAGACTCCTATATACTAAGAGAAAAAACTACAGAAGTGTGCTCAAGTCTCAGCATTGAAGGCATTACATCTGGATGCTTCCTGGCAGACTGTGCATGCAGTTTCCTATCAGAAGCGAGCTCTGTCAGACGCAATTGTGGTTCAGGAAGTTTTTGCAGCTAAGTCGACTTTATGAAAGTCCTTTATTGGGCTTTCCATTTATGGTGGAAATTATGTTCAACCATCACAAACTAACCTCAATAACTGCTTCATTGAGAGGGAGAAGGCCCAAGTCGGAACTGCACCTATGGGATTTGGAGGCCTCTGCATTCTTCCATCTGAATCTGAGTCAAATGCTTGCGAGGAGGTCTGATAGAGGACATGGTTACTGACGATGTGATTGGCGGGCTTGTCATGGAATAGGGGACGGGAGATGGCCAGGTGGACAGTCATGGATGGGAAGAGGAGACCGAGGATAGCATGGGGGCCACACAAGCGAGAGTTGAGGTGTAATGGGATGGAGGTGATGTGGAGCGAGGCAACACCAGTGGCGAGAAATGAGAAGGGGACAGGTGTGAGGGAGATAAATTTATAGGGGAGAAACCACTTGTCGAACTAGGATAGGGCGTTATACGCACATACACATATCAGGGCTATGAAAAGTGGTTTGAATCTTGACCACTTTTGGGCCCGATGTGTGCCTTTGACTGACACGTAGCATCTCCACAAAACCATGGTTTCAAACCCGGCCTGCCCTAAAACTTTTAGCGTCCATGCATGTTAGGGCCCCGATATGATCAACGAATGTTGATATGAGGCGTACAAATCACGGTCACCCGGATTTGCGCATGTATTATCACTTTTCACCCAAAGGTGACATCACTCATTCAACTTAGGATTGAAGCCAAATTGTGAGTTTTTTTCTCACTTTCTTCCGTTCCTTCACCAATGGGCCAATTTCTTAGGGAAAACACCCCCCTTTACAAATAAATGTGATAACACAAGGCATGCACTATACCTACCAATTCTAAATCATGCATAACATAGAGCCTTTCATGCTCTTTCAAATTCCTTGACTCGTAGCACACCACATGTCCATTTCGACTCAGGACTCCACTGAGTTTGTCCTTGCATGCATCCATGCACACAATGAAGTCTACATCTGCATAAACAATTCTTAAAATTAGTGGACTTGTTAAAAAATTCTTTAAGTGTTGGAAACTCCTTGCGTATTCTAGAGTCCATTCAAATTGTGCACCTTTCTTCTGTAGGGATGTAAGTGGATGCACAATCTGTGAAAAACCTTCAATAAATATTTTGTAGTACCTTGTTAGTCCCATAAAGGATCTCACTTCTGAAACATTTCTCGATGTTGTACATTCCTCAATGGATTTTATCTTCACCGGGTCCACAACTATTCCT
Source organism: Picea sitchensis (assembly GCA_010110895.2). NCBI lineage: Eukaryota > Viridiplantae > Streptophyta > Pinopsida > Pinales > Pinaceae > Picea > Picea sitchensis. The sequence goes on from SNQJ01S0041947.1 coordinate 10,866, forward strand.
TCTTCTAAAATAATATGACCCAAATAGTGAATCTATTGCTGACAAAATGAACACTTTCTTAGCTTTTTGTAAAGTTGATGCTCCCTCAACACCTGTAGCACCATCCTCAAGTCATGTTCATTCTCTTCCTCAGACTTTGAGTAAATAATAATGTCACCCAAAAATACAATGAAAAACTTATCTAAATACTCTTTGAAAACTACATTCATCAAACACATGAAGACACCGAGTGCATTCAACAACCCAAATGGTAACACTGTAATCTCATAATGACCATTCCTTGTTTTGAAGGAAGTGTCACTGATGTCTTCCTATTTTATTCTTACTTGGTGATAGATGGATCTGAGATCTATCTTGGAAAATATCCTTGCACTCCTTAGTTATTCAAACAGATCATCTATCCTTGGGAAATGATACTTGTTCTTTATTGTTACTTTGACCAACTAGCTACAATCGATACAAAGTATCAGTGTACCGTCTTTTTTCTTCACGACCAAAAATGGTGCAACCCAAGGTGACATACTTGGGTATATATACCCCTTCTTCAGAAGTGTCAGTGTTTCATAAAAACCTACACAAGAGACCTAGCTAAAGAATACACAAACAAATCTTATCAAGAAAAGGGAAGAGAGATACAATATGTAGAATGAAAATCAATGTATATCATGATCTATTCAATGAGTGAGTTATGTTCACTCATACAGGAAATGGCATCCCATTATAGGAATGTGTGCATAATAGTGATGGTCTAATATTAGAAAGTCTAAAATAGAACTAGTCAGTTAACTCCCATTGAACTAGTGTGCCGAAAATATAAATTTCTCCAAAACCCCCTTGAACATCGCTATGGAGTAAAAAATTAGTCATGACTACTAGGCCATACTAGGTACTCATGTACAATGCAACTAATGCACACTGAATAAAAATGAGGAAAGAGGGAAAACCACATGGGAACTAACCCTCCCCCTCAAAAAACAATGCATCAAAAGAAGAAAAGGCAGTTGCTAGCAATTGTGTTCTTCACTGGAAGATGATCCTGCAAAGTCTAAAACTTCTGCTCACTGAAATTCTTCATGAAGATGTAGAAATATTTATGGATCTGATGAATTCCTTTGGAAACTTGTCTAGCCTTGTACCTCTTGATCTCGTGGACTCATCTACACCTGAAACTATTCCTTTCTGGTGGAAGTGGAACCAGATGCCAAGTCTGATTCTTTAGGAGTGACTCATACTCCTTTTTCATGGATGATTGTCATAGTGTATTTCCAACATCCTCACTATAGGTATAGTTGGACACACCAACCACACTAAGAGGGGGGGTGAATCGGTGTAAGGTTGTTTTTAAAACATCCCCTTCACAAAACTCTTTAGTTAGAAATCACCATTTACTCATTACTTATTGTTGTCATTTATAACCAGTTAAATGTGAACATACATCAACAACATATACCAACAAAATATATCATCAATAAGTCATCATCATAAGGAACACAAATAACAAAAGATGTATGTACAATTTCCTTTTATTATGGACTACAATCCTTGGGTTATCAACAAAAACTGAATAGAGTTACAACTCCACAAGAGAACCAACTCTACAATGCAAGACTCAACTTACACAACTCAGCACCAACTGAGAACATGAATCAATCCTCAACAGATACCAATCTGTCTGTTAGTAATAATTCTAGTCATGGGTTCGAGAAGCTTTCGGTCCCGCTAGTCGCACAAATGCTCAAACGTAGCTCGGAGAGTTTTGTTAGCGAGGGGGGCAAAGTTTTGATATTGGCAGCCGAGATTCGTCCACGAAGCAGATCAGCGGTTATCGGGACCTCGGGGTTGTAAATCCACCCGACATTTAACAGTAAAGGGGTCCTTTCTATGGGAGGACAATTATAAGTCGTCCGATCCAGGGGTGCGTGTCGCAAGGGCTGGCCATCTCGGCGTTTCGCCCGTCGTGACTTCAACACACAAAGGGCAGCTCTATCATTTCGCGAGACGCGAAATGCCGAGAGGATCAGAGCCGTTCTTCAGAAGAGACACGTGGCGATAGATCTCGCAAAGTCGGGGATCGGGGAATTGAAATTCCCGTGCACATAGCAGCAGGAATCGCGATATGCCGATACGCGATTTCCCGACAGAGTTGGGGGCAGGTCATGTGAACCATATTTTGGCCCGTAGGGGCTAGCCCCTAGGAAAGGAGCTCATCGCATATCGGGATACCGGGGATCCCAGATACAAAGAACTCGCGCACTCCAAACTCGCAAATCCCGAATCCCCGAAATCCCGAAACATTCGTCACAGACCTCCATTACCTATCCCCTGCCGCCACGTCCTTTTTCCCGTATTATGACATCGGCATTTCCTTCTCGGCCATTGAGTCCCTCCATCTGGCTCGTTCACTTCAACAACCATGGATCCGGCTGCTTGTATCTGCCCCATCGTTCTCCTGTCCGATCACTGCTCACCCACCACTCCATGTCAACTCGTCAGTCCTATCA
>SNQJ01S0041947.1:14465-26265 GCA_010110895.2 Picea sitchensis
TCCAGCAGATTATAAATACTTATCAGGCCAAACACCCTCAACTCAGAAGTTATAGAAATGAAGTGTGGGACCTTATTGACAATTTTTTCTCAACTTTTAACATTTCATTTGTTCCAAGAGAAGAAAACATCATGGTTGATTCTCTGGCTGTCTCAGCAAGAAATTTTAGAATCCCTCTACCACCTAAACTCACATATAATGTAGAAGTGAAATATAGACCTTCTATACCTGACAATTTCAAGCATTGGAAAGTGTTTGAGGATTATCTTGAAATCAAAAGATTTCTCAAAATTGTTGAGGAGTTTTCAACATTGCATATTGATCAAGACCCAACTTCTGACATAGATCCTCATCCTAATGTTCTTCTGAACAAAATTTTTGATCATCACATTGTCAAGTTACCCAACAATAACATCCCAAAGGGACTAGTCCATTTGAAGAGATTATTTGACAGAAATGATGTGGTAGTAAAGGGTAAAATCACGAATGATGGTGTTGATGTAGTTGAGTGCAATATTGGCACAGAGGGGGATCCAAAGTTTGTCAAGTTGTCTAACATCTTGTCAAAAGAGCAGACGGCTAAGTATACTGAGCTATTAAAATAATTTTCCGATGCATTTTCCTGGACCTATGAAGACCTCAGAACATATGACACCAACGTTATTGAGCATAAGATTCCACTGAAGGAAGAGGCCAAACCATTTAGGTAGAAATTGAGACAGATAAATCCTATGCTGCTACCTATTATGGAAATAGAGGTAAAGAAGTTGATGGATGCTTAGATCATTATCCCTTTGAGATATTTTGAGTGGGTAGCCATATTGGTCCCAGTAAGAAAGAAGAATGGAGAAATCAGATTGTGTGTCAATTTCAAAAATCTAAATAGGAGCTCAAAGAAGGACAATTACCCACTGCCAAAAATGGAACACATATTACAGAGGGTAACAGGTGCATCCATGATTTCCATGATTGATGGATTTTATAGTTACAATCAAATCTCTATTATGCCTAAAGATAGAAAAAAGACAACCTTCACCACTCCCTGGGGTACATTCATGTATGCCAAAATGCCCTTTGGATTAATGAACACAGGAGCAACCTTTCAACATGCCATGGACATAGCTTTCATAGGGGAAAGGGAAAAATTTGTAGTCATCTATATAGATGATATTACAGTGTTTTCCAAATATGATAAAGAACATTTTCAGCATTTGAGAAGGGTCTTCCTGAAATGATGAAAATTTGGTCTCTCCCTAAATCCTAAGAAGTCTGTATTTTCCATGCAGGAGGGAAAATTATTGGGACACATAGTATCAGTTGAGGGGGTCAGAATTGATTCAAGAAGGGTGGAAGCTATTCAAACCTTGTCACTTCCTAGATCCAAGAAGGAAGTCCAGTCTTTCCTAGGAAAAATCAGTTTTCTGAGAAGGTTTGTTTCAAATTTTGCTGAATTGGTGAAGCATATCACAACCATGCTTAGGAAGGGGAATGCAGTAAAATGGACTGCTGAGTCCATAAATTATTTTGACCAAATCAAGAAGGCATTGACTGAGGCACTAGTGCTCATCATTCCTGACTAATCAAAGGATTTCTTAATGTTTTCCTTTGCCTCATTTGAAATAGTGGAAACTGTTTTGTTGCAGAAGAATGTTGAATGGCTAGAACAACCCATTTCTTTTTTCAGTAGAGCACTAAGAGATGTAGAGGTTAGATATGATGTCATGGAGAAGCAGGCCTATGCCTTGGTGAAAGCTCTCAAGGATTTCAGATTCTATGTTCTGTATTCGAAGATCATTGCACATGCTCCTCGAGATTCTACGAAGGACATTCTCATTCAGCCTAACATAGACAGGAGAAGGAGTAAGTAGATTGCCCAAATCCTTGAATTAGAGCTGGAAATAAAACCCACCAAAATAGTTAAAGGCCAAGCTTTAGCCAAGCTATTGGTTGAATCTAATTGTAAATATTTGGAGGTTAACTTCATCAACACTTGCTCAGAAAATCAACAAGATGAAGTGCCTGATAAAATCCCTCAGGACGACCCTCCATTGGTAGAATGTACCTGTTATAAAGAAATTATATTTTTTCTGCGAGAGTTAAGACCTCTTGATGGAATGGGAAAAAGAAAGGAAAGATATTTAAAGCTCAAAGCAATTAGATATTGCCTTATTGACCAGGTCTTGGATTGGAAAAACCCTCTAGCAGTGCTTCTAAGATGTTTAGACCCATAGAAAGACTAAAAGATTATGTTTGATTTTCATGACAACCTGTGTGGGGGACATCACTTTTGAAGAACCACAACCTATAAAATACTCAGGGCTGGGTACTTCTAGCCTACTTTGTTCACAGATGTTTGTGCAAAGGTCAAGGCTTGTATCAAATGTCAGAAATTCTCAAGAAATCAACAACTCAAGTCTTTTCCTTTGAAGCATGTGGTAGCTTTAGGACCCTTTCAGTAGTGGGGCCTAGACATTATTGGGGAAATTCATCCTGCTTCAAGTGGTCAACACAGGTGGATATTGACCACAACATATTATTTCACTAAGTGGATAGAAGCTATCCCCACAAGGAGTGCTTCTCACAAAGTGATCATTGGTTTTCTTGAAGATATTATGGCAAGGTTTGGTTCCCCAAACATAATCATCATTGATAACACTACATCCTTCAAGTATGAGCCATTGATCAAATTCTATGAGTAGTTTGGGATTTCATTAATCCAATCTACCCCCTACTACCCCCAAGGTAATGGATTAGCAGAGTCCTCTAACAAAAGCCTTATAAATATTATCAAAAGACTGTTAGAGGAAAATAAGAAATCATGGGATTCAAAGCTCAAGTTTTCTCTGTGGGATGATAGAGTGACAACAAAGAGGTCTCTAGGAACCTCTCCTTTTCATCTTGTCTATGGAGTTGAGGTCATTTTCCCTTCTCAACTTGACCTGCTTGTGGAAAAATTCTTCCAAGACTACCAGGATGAGCCTGATGACATGATCAGGAGGATACATCAGCTAGTATAAGTGTAGAAGACAAGAGATCAAATTAAGGACAGAGCACATGCCCATCAACAGAGGATCAAGAAGAATTTTTACAAGAAATTCAAAAAGGAGGATTTCCAACTGGGAGATCTATTACTTAAATGGGATGCACCCAGAAAGGACAAGGGCAAGCCTAGTAATTTTGAATCCCTCTGGATTGGGCCCTTCGATATTTCTGAGGCATTTCCAAATAACACTTATAGATTGTAGAATTTGGAGGGTGACGAAGTTTTTGGTGGCCCTGTAAATGGTCACTTCCTGAAAAGGTTTTTTGTATGAAGCCGTAGTCAACGTCCCACCATTGTAAATCCCATTCCTTTTCTATGTTTATTTTGTTTTTAGTAGGAGACTCCACAACCCAACAATGAGGCGAGTGAAGCTGCGATTTCTTGGCATCTCACAGGGAGCAAGACATCCCCCATGGAGCCTAATTTTATCACATTTATTTGTAAAGGGGGGTGTTTTCCCTAAGTAATTGGTCCCTTGGCGAAGGAACGAAAGAAAGAGAGAGAAAAACCCACAATTTGGCTTCTATCCTAAGTCGAATGAGCGATGTGACCTTTGGGTGCAAAGTGATAAGACACGTGAAAATATGGGCAGCTAAGATCTATACACCTCAGATGGACGGTCATTGATCATATCAGGGACCCAACATGCATGAATGCTAAACTTTGTAGGGAGGGCCAGGTTTGAAACCATGGTTTTGTGGAGATGCTACATGTCAGTCAGACACACACATCGAGCCCAAAAGAGGTGAAGAATCAAACCAATTTTCACAACCCCGATATGTGCATGCACGTATAATGCCCTATCCTGTGTCAGTAAGTGGCCGCTCCCCTATCACTTTCTCTCCCTCACTCTTGTCCCCTCCTCATTTCCTGCCACCTGTTCCACCTCATTCCACATCACCTCCATCCCATTACACCTCATCTCCTGCTTGTGTGGACCCCATGCTATCCTCAGTCTCCTCTTCCCATCCACAACTGTCTACCTGGCCATCTCCCATCCGCTATTTCATGCCGAGCACACCAATCACTTCGTCAGCAGCCACGTCCACTGTCAGAACTCCCCATAAGCATCCGACTTAGATCCAGATGGTAGAATGCAGAGGCTGCCAAGTCCCACAGGTGTAGTGCCGACTTGAGCCTTCTCGATCCTAATGAAGCATTTATTGAGGTTTGTTCGTGGTGGTTGAACATCATTTCCACCATAAAAGGAAATCCCATGAAAGGACTGTCAGCAAGTCAACTCAGTCGCAGAACCTTCATGAAATGCGATTAAGTCCAACAGATCTTGCTTCTGACATGAAACTACATGCATAGTCTGCCAGGAAGCATGCAGACATAGTGCCTTCAATGCAGAGACTCAAGCACACTTCTGTAATTTTTTCTCTTAGTATATAGGAGTCTTCCTCATTTTTTGTTAGGGTCGATGGTTGAGCTAAGCTCCCGATTTGTAAATTTTTAATGAAGCCTCTGGTTCTCTGGTTATGTATCTTTATTTGAGACTTCTTTTTTAATGAAAGCCAATTTCCTTCCATATATCTATAACAATTGTGTTAAGACACTCGGTCATGGATGATCCAATCGAGGGTAGTTATGTTCTTGTAATGTAGGTTTGATCACAGTGGCATCACAACCAGTTTTAATCTATTTCTTGTGATTTTTTTTCCCCTAACAATGAATGACTCGGGAATGGATGATCCAGTCGGGTTGTTATTATTGAATTATGATGAATGTTTGATTTCAATTCAGTAATAAATTCATTTAAATCCTTGAAACCCTGAACCAAGAGGATCTTTTCTTCAGAGTTTTTCCTCTTTAAGCTATCGGAAGAATGGATGTCCATAGAAGACTTCTTCATTATTCTCAATTTCTTCCCCCTACTCACCCTTGCTACAACTTGCTGACTAAAGTTAGATCAAGACCTCATCTACTTGTGCACACCAGCCCAATTTTCTAAGTTAAAGCGATATAATCCCGAGCCTATGTCCATTAGACCCCCTTTAAAATTATTCATGGTGACATACAAAATGATGGGTATTGGGATTACCTTTACTGCAATCTAGAGGTGACTTATGGTGCTAAAACCTTAAATATGTGGCAACATTATCTCATGGGAAAGTGATTTGAGCTGAGAACAGAATATTGTGGTCTGAAGTATTTGTTTGGACAACCAAGTATGAATTCCAGACAAAGCAGGTGGTTAGAGTTCCTCAGTGAGTATGACTTCGACATAAATCATATCAAAGGAAAAGAGAAAAGGGTGGTTGTCACACTCAACAAAAGGGTGCATGAAATGCATGCTACAACCATTAACATGTACTAGACAATAATGTATGTCACAATAGAAGTTGGAAGGCTATGACCTAAGAGAGGATGGGATCCTTATGTATAGACACATAGTTTATGTGTCGAATGATTAGGAGTTGAAGATCTAGATTTTGTGAGAGATGCATAAGGTTCCTTATGTTGGACATCCAAGTTACCAAAAGACCATTGTCGCGGTCAAGAATTAATATTTTTTCCAAGTATGAGAAAGGAAGTTGCGGATTTCATTGTGAGGTGTCTCAAATGTTAAAATTTCAAGGTTTAGCACATATATCCAACTGGTTTTCTACATCCCTTGCCCATTCCTAAGTGGAAGTGGTAAGGGGTGACCATGGAATTCATAACTAAATTTCCTAGGACCATTACACACCATGATTATGTTATTGTGGTGGTGGACAAGCTTACTGAAGTTTCCCATTTTCTTCCAGTAAATTCAACATACAAGGTAACTAACATTGTTGAGATATGTATGCATGGAGTTGATAAGTTGCATGGTGTTCCTAGGACAATTGTGTCTAAAAGAGATTCCAAGTTCACTTCAATCTTTTGGAAGGGACTATTCAAGGGATTTGTAACAAATCTAAATTTCATCAAAACATATCATCCTAAATAAGATGGTCAAACCGAGAGGGTAAATCAGGTGACTGAAGACATGATGAGGATGTATGTGATGGATAATCCATCGAAATGTAAAGAATACATTCATTTGGTAGAATTTTCTTACAACAATGGGTATCAAACATCATTAAAGATGATCCCATTTGAGACACTTTATGGTAGGAAGTGCAACACGCATGTAAGTTGGGATAACCCAGTGGACCGCATAGTAGTTGGGTCAGATTTACTCTAGGAAATTGAGGAGAAGATGGTAAAGATAAGGCATAATTTAAAGGCTTCCCAAGACATGCATAAAAGATGTACAGATAAAGGAAAAACCCACAGGGAATTTGAAGTGGGTGATCACGTATTTCTAAAAGTGAAGGCAAGGCACAGTTCCGTGAAGTTGGGGAAGTGTTCTAAATTAGCAACGCACTATTGTGGGGCATTTGAAATCCTTGAAAGCATTGGTATTGTCACTTATATGATTGCATTTCCTCCGTCCTTATGTATTCATAATTTTTTCCATGTGTAATTGCTTAAAAAATATGTACCTGATGCTAATCATGTCATTGGATCAGAAAGTCAAGTAGCTCTGAAATCAATTCATGGAGCTAGTAAAGGTGCAATGGACCTAGTATGGTCCTGAGGATGCAACCTGGGAGCACAAGGATGCTATGCAAGCAGAGTGTCCTCATCTTTTAGAACATTTTTGAAATTGTGTATGTACATGTGTATATAAAGCACTAAGGATAGTGCATAAATAAGGGGGACAAGATTGTAGTGTCCCTTATATGGAACCATTTGTAATTGTACATAGGTTGGTGAGTCAATTGGTACCAAACATAAATGTAATGCACACTTAGTCTAGTGATCCATGGGCATGTTTTTTTGGTGTTGCATGCTTCAAAGTAGTGCACGATGAAGTGTTAACAAAGACAGGGTGTGCACATTGCACTACATAGCACAAAAGTGGATTAATGTGCACGGATGAATGGATATGTATAGAGGCTGAAGAGCCTGTGTGGTTATGAGGTTGGTGATCCTGGATGTAGATAGGCCAATGTGCCTATAGATGTAAATATAATCATGAATATTCATATAATATTACATTGTTCCGCGCTGTCTGACTTAGACAAAAAGAGATGGGGGGCCTACTCCATCCAGAAAGGGAAAAGGGGGTGATTCGTAAGCTTAGGAAACATTTTATAATATTTTTGGGAAAAGTGTAAATTTTATATATATTATTATTTAATTCTAAGTTTCCGAGGGTATGGAATGGGTCACCAAGTGGATTAAATATACTTTTGGAGGTGACGAGTGTTAAGTGGAATACATGCAATATATATTGTTGGCCTTAGTGTATTTTGGGTATTATTATTATTATGATTTTTTTCCAAGTGGAATGGATGTTGCAATCTCCCATGTGCAAAACGGGGGGTCAGGTTGTATGGAAAATGTGATTATTACCTTATCTTCACATAGAATATTGTAGGGAGTTGTGGGCTATAATCATATATATTTTTGAAGAGTCGGATGGATAGACTGTGAGCAATCTCTCTGGATGAGAGAGTGGTTGTCAGACCCGTGGGCATATTCTCCAAGCAATATTTTTTGTTGGGAATTGTTCTGTGGTGCGTTGAGAATTAGTCGCAGGGATCAAAGACTTCCTATCTGACCTGTTGTTAGTAACCCTAGGAAGGGAAATGGGGTAGCGGAAGGAATGTTGAGCAGAGAAGGGGCACACTTCATTGGGTGTGATAGGTGCATGGGGAATGAGGGACTGTGGGCTAGTTGCAGTAGTGGGAACTTAGGAATGGGAAATTATGTTGGGTTTCATACCATAGCTTGTCTCTAGGAACCCCTTTTCCCTAGTGGATTTTAGCTCTAGCTCAAGGGTGACTTGTTGCTGAAATTGTATGAGCAACAACGTCTATGGATAGGAGGAATGTCTGAGTCAAGGCCACGGTTGATGACCTACATTTAAGATAATTGTTCCTTATGTATTGGTCTTTTTTACTATGCATATTTGACTATGTTTAACATAGATTAAATTCTTGTATGTGTTTCATATGAGTAATTGTTGTCATTTTGCTAATTGTTGCATGTTCATGTAAGTATGGTGCACTTAACCTGTATTTGTAGTTGTACAAGGATATGAAAAATGTGGTAGTATTGCTTGTTAAGTTAACTTTGTGATTTTGGTTATGCATCATCAAGAAGAGGATAGAGTGGTCGGGTGCCTAGGATCATAACCGGTATGCTCCAAAAGGTTGGAACTCGTGTGTGTGTGTAGGTAAGAAATTAGACCCTGCGCATAGTAATAACGGAAGTGGCACATGACGCACAAGTGGTTGTGTGCACAATTGTACTATGGGACCCATATGCTAGTTCACATATTTGTTTGATTTAATTCTGCTGCTTAAGTTAGTATTACAAGGAATTGTTGCTTCTGTTGTTATAAGTTGTGTGGCACAATTCCAGTTGGGTTCAATGTGTTACCTCAAGTGATACTATGCAGACTAATGTGTAAAGTAGGAACTGCATAGTGAATTTTTAGAGTATCATTGCTTAGTAATACACTGGGGTTGTTGCATTTTTGTGGATTATGAGCATAAATAAGGTGATAATGGGGCCTAGTGGGAGATTAGGTATGTTACAAGGGTCATGGTCAAAAGATAAAGGATTTGTAGTATGGTCCTTTTGAAGTATTGTATAAGGTAGTTGATAATTCCTAGAAGCTAAGTCTAACCCCACATATGTGTATTTACTAAAATGTATCCACTAAGTGAATCTTTTACACAACACATGCATTCATGGGCTATTAAAGTATACCTCTAATTTCACTAGATATTGATATATACCTTCCAAAATAATCTGTTGAAACCCCCATCCCAATACATACTTCCAATAATAAAACCCATTATTTTTATTAGTTATCCCCTACATTTACTAGATACCCCTATTTATATTGCCAAATACCTATAAACCCCCTATACCCCACACCCGCCTCTCAATTCCTGCAATATATTGACTTATTTTTTAAAATTTTGAAACCCCCTTTATAAATGAATGTGTTAACATATTGGTCAACAAGGTGAATTCCCTAAGGCATTTACACAGTAGTGAATTTGAAAAAAATAAAACTTCACGAGCCTTCCATGTTGGATCAAGAAACTGAGCAATGGGTCCTACCTACCATAGAGGAATTAGAAATAGAATATTAGGTATACTTGGAAAAAGATATTGTTTTGTAGATGAGGTACAAAATTACCAAATGGGGGTAGCATGACCTTTGGAATATTGGTTTGAAAGGAAAACTTCCAAGAAAGGAAAATTGTACTGCAACGAGAAGGTAGAGGAAACATTTCCTCATCTCATTTAGTAAAATAGTTTGGGGACCATAATCCTCTGTAAATTGGGAGGTATGATCCAAAATAAATCAGAATATAATTTTTCACTTATCTTGGAACTCTCTAGGTGGAGAAATTGGAGGAATTGGCTTGCAGGGCCCATTTTAGTGGAAATTTCTAGTTTGGACATGTAAGGTCCCCATTTTCGTCATCTCAAAAAAAATTGATCCGATACAACATTGTAGAATCCCCACCCCCCAACTAGACAATTCCACACAAAATTTCCAACTCTTATATCATTAATTTAAAAAACAATTCTCTACATATGCACAAAATTATACATACTACAATAAATATATACATGCATAATAATACATGAAAAAACCCATAACATAAATACACAATTATGCACACATTAATTAAATAAAATACATAGAAGACACTTTTCTTTTGTAAAAGTCACCAACTACTTGTAGACCTCAGATGTTCCTCCCAACCATAAACTTTTTCACTCATAAACTCTCAGCAACAAATCACCCTCGAGTTGGGGATAATACTCCACCAGGGCAAAGGAATCCTAAACCAGGATAAGGTCTTTCAACAAAAGCAATACACAGACTCATGATCCAAGTCTAGCATACAACCTACAACATGTCATTCCCCACATGCATGTCCCACCCCAGGAAGTGTTCCCCTTCTCTGCTCAATAGTCCTTCGACTGCCCCACTTCCCTTCTAAGGCTTCAAAAAAATGTCATACATGAAGTCTCAAAGGCCCTATAGTTGTAGCTTGGAAGCTTGGGAAAACAATTCCCAATAGTCCTCTCACCTAGAGAGAATGCTCATGAGCTTGAAAACCCACCTCTCTAGCTCTATTTCTCAAGTTAATCCTCTAAAAATCCCCCAAGCTTCCCCAAATGTAGGTATGGAAGGTAGATGGAAAAGTGAACATGAGAGAATAATGGGAATAGTGATTGTGAAAGTTGAGAATTACACTAATCTCTCAACAATATATTTGCATTTTCCCAACTTGACACTTGTCACATTCAGAGCTTCCTTGGGATCCACTTGTGGTACATTCCCCTCTTCCTAGGAACTGAGGATACAAATATATCCATAACTTGGAATTTAGTAAATATTAATATAATATTCCCTTGGGCTTAATCCCCCTTGGATTAGCCCCCTTTCCTAGAATCTTAGCCTACTTGTTACGAGGAAAATATCTCTATGGCATGGGGTAAAACACAACAAACATAATGGCACTAACAAATCCACTATAATCCCAAATATGATATATAAATGAAATTCTAACAAGACAAGGTGAAGGGCCTACCTCGTCTAGACGTTTGATGAAGACCACCATTGAGCACACAACTCAACTATATATACCTTCAACTTGTCCTGAACAACCAATATACACAATAATATAGTGATAATATATAATGTTATCATATAGGTTATGATAATCCATTAACATACATGAAAAATACTCTCATGGAATAATAATTCAAATATTTGCAAGATATCAATTGGACAAGAAAAGAGTATTTCTATTAAAATAATTAGCAGAAGCATATAGGTGGAAAACTTATGTAACGACACATATTGGAACCGAGAAGCTAAGTCACTCCAGTTGGGCCTCCACCACCTCAATCCTCCACCAAAGGAAATCTCATATAAAGGAGACAATGAGGTTCTCCATCACAAAGAAGGAAGATCTTCGGGGTTGAACAAGGAGTTCATACTTTCAAGGACAAAGGGATGCATACTCAATATGAAATGAAATTTCTCCAGAGTGTCTTTTCTCTCAAAGTTGAATTGTTCTCTCTCCTCAAGGTTTGGATATGGATCAATTTATAGCCTTCAAATGGAATTGAGGGGCCAAGTTGGAGCATTTCTAGCATGGATGATTTTAGGGGCTAAATTTCGCTCATGGGCTAATTTTCCATGGTTTTTCCAAAAATGAGATTCGCTATTTTAAAAATGATTCGCCCAAATTCTATACGATAAAATTATTTTAACTTAAAAATCGCCAAAATTTTATGAAAACTATATAAAATCCTTAGAAATTTGAATATTTTTACAAAAATATCGCGAAACATGTATAGTTGGCATATGAAGGATTAGTAAGATTCGCCAAGGTTTTTTCATTTTAAAATAAATTTCCATCCTTAAAATCATCCCTAATTTCCAGTGTATGGAAGGTCAAGGATCATGGATATCGTGACATCACATGGAAACTCGATATAATTTTTAATTTTGAGCACCAAACCAGATGTATGCGGGATGTAGTGTAGCAACCTGCATATACACTTGTTGTCTAACTGACAGGGGGTGTACATGTGTAACACACCCACTATCATAATTTAAAAATTTCGGGGTTAATCTCCCACAAATGAGAAATCTCCAGAGACCTGCATTAGCGAAATGCCCATCCTTGGTTCAATATCGGAATTCGGGGTTTCTAGTGTCAAAATTCATTCACC